>JAXGGA010008069.1:0-58962 GCA_038373865.1 Uloborus plumipes
GTTAAAGAAATCTTTGGGTTTAAGTTCCAGATAGCAGATCCCAAAGAGTAGCACCTGAAACCATTACACCACTCAACAAGTAGCCAGTAGCCGTCAAAACTTATCAGAGGAAGGAACAAATTACACTGGAAGCACATTAACGATACTAAAAATTAATATCGGGAGTTTTTTAAAAACTGCCACCAGAGCTTGTCAAATTGGATTAGAGAAAGTTTTCAAAAACGCAATTCGAACTCGAAGCGTGAAGAAAAAAAAAAAAACTTGTAAACGAGCGTTCCTCCAATTAAAAAAGCAATTAAAACCGATCTTGACTTCGAAAGCGGAGGCGCAGCAACAAGTTGAACGTCGTCGTCGCAGACGGAACAGGAAGAGGAGTTGCCATGGCGACCGGACATAGTGGCATTGCAGTGAAACAGGCGGTTTGATTGAAAGAGCGGAGGGGCGGCAAGCATACTCTCACACACACACACACACACACACACACACACACACGGGGGGCGCCCGCGCTTCATTATCGCCAGCGGGAATTTAATTTCTCGGCTGATGTGATGGATCGAAGAGGGGACAAGAAAGGGGTGTGAGAGTTCCTAATTCGTCCCAGAAAGGGCGAGAGGCATTCCCCGCCCGTCCGCGGGACGTCGGAATAAAGCCTCTCTCTCTCCGAGGGTAGCAAATGGAAACTTTCTGATGGATGCAATAAGGGCGCGCAGCGGGAAACGGCGAGGTCTTACCGATGTCATTTGGGGCGCAACATGGTGCTGTGCCCAACCATTTCTTAACCGTTATTAGATATCCACGTATGCGTTTCGCAGAGAAGTTTTATTTCTTTCACAAAGTTTAAGGGGGGGGGGGGATCTCATCAGCGGAACCATGGAATATATTCGAGATAGTTCCTTCCCCGAGTGGGAGTTCTCCCCCCCCCCCCATTGAATTTATTGAACTGTACAGTTCCTAAATCTGCAAGGCGATTGAAACATTGCGAACTACATTTGTGAAAGAACAATTTTCTAACTTTGTCAATTTATACAAGTGTTATCTTGCAGCCAAATCCCATAAGGACAGGTTTGACGCCTATTGGACCAACTCAAGAGATCACGCCTCTCCTCACATTTTCGAACTCATTTAAAATCGTGGTGGTAAGTTGACCTCAGAAATTGACAATGTGTTCCTCTTTTTCCAGAAAAAGGCACTAAATTGACTAAGATTACTTTCGTAGTCGCTCAGCAAAAGTGTTCCAACTCGAATCGCGGCAATTATCCTTTCCTACTACCCGAAAGAGGAAAGCATTGCTATAGCTCAACTTTCCAGAGGAGCACTATTTAACACTAACATTCATTTAAACAAGTAAAATTCTCATTCGTTGACTGCACAAAATCTGATTAAAATATTGTATAAGTAGTTTATATAAACTTAGGTATTCTAGCCTGCGAAAGTAATTATGGACAGGGGAATAATCGAGATTCGCATTCAGTATAAACGAAAAGCACTTATGATTCTGAAATCACAAGAGTCAATCAAGTGCCGATTATTAGCAATCAGATATACTCGACGTGAAGATTTGAAACAAATTTCGAATACGCAAAACTTCCGAATCAATAGTGGAAAATATAATTGTCTAAAACAGTTATTGAAAACAAATGTTTAAAATCAAACTTTTTACATTATCCATGTTATTCCATTACTTAGTCAATAATGTATTTTTAACTTCAGTAATCTAAGCGGTAAATATTGTAGCCAACATCTGTTATGACGTGTCACGTGACAATGAAGAAGTGATTTCAAAGAGTACTATCATAAATCATGCGCCCAAAAATAAAGTAAAGGATTCTGTTAGATTTGAATTTTGGGGGCTCCATTGGGGACGTCAGGTGCTTGGTATGCAAAGAACGTACTTTACAAAATAACAGAAAAAAATAAGTAAGTAAATAAAAGAAAAAAATCTAGAAACGTTTTGCAATTTTTCTCCACGACGTGATTTCCCCTCTTCGATGATTGTTGCAAATGATGTGTTTTACTTTGCCCATGCTGAATAGAAGAAATCTGTCGTGCAGGTGAATCAACATGCGATGGACCAAATCGGAAAAGTTTAAGATTAACACATCTGCACAAAGGAAGCCAAGAGGAAATATTCAGATCAAATGCCATCATTTCGCAACCATTTATTCAGAGAAGAGAATCCACAAAAGCAGATAAGTTCAAAGCGACCATCAGGCATCACTGATACACTTTTTATCCAGATTGCAGTCGTGTGCGTTAGTCGCGATCGAGCCTAATATTCAGTTTGAGAGAAGTAAAGCCGATCACTTCACGATCAAACATTTCCCAGGAATTCTTTTGGCAGATCAACAGCACCAAAAACCGCGAGTCATACAGGAGCAATTTAGTTAAGATCATTTCGTGAGATATTGGTAACTGCCTTAAATTCCAGAGATTTCTCAGAGAGTGAGTCAAGGTTGAGTAGAGTATTATTACGAAGGAAGAACTTGTGGGTGATTTTTGACTCTAAACTTCGCAGCAGTTTAACTTGGCAGTGACGTCACTACGGGCGGAGCCAACAGCGTGACGTTAGCCTATGAAAAACGAGCTAGATAAAACGTTACAGCCTACTTGGCGAATTAGAGGAGACCGCTGACTGCTTGTGAGCTCTTATTGGCTCCGCCCGTAGTGACGTCACTGCCAAGTTAAACTGCTGCGAAGTTTTTTTTTTTTAGAAGTGATCTTGATTTTAATTTTCAAGAAAATTGGTATTTTCTAGTGAACACAACTTTTTTTTAATATGTGGAGAGGGTTGGAGGACAATAGAGCGATCATACGTTCTTGAATATTAGGGACAGGTCGCAGATTGAGGTTTTAAATGTTTTGTACCCCAAAACAGTTTTATTGGATGAGTAAATAGCTATTTACACATCTTCTCCATGTACCTATATTCTTTTCCAATTTACATTAGGGTCATTCTGCTACAAGGCAAAACCTTATAGCATCCCCTTAACGCTAAACAGCCACAACTGGTTTTCATATTCGAACGCAACCCTGTTTCTCGAAGCCTTGAAAATGGGATAATGCTACAAGGCAAAACCTTATAGCATCCCCTTAACGCTAAACAGCCACAACTGGTTTTCATATTCGAACGCAACCCTGTTTCTCGAAGCCTTGAAAATGCTAACCGCAACAGTACCGGAAGAATTCTTCTTTCCTGGTTTGGCAAACTCCTGTAGCCAATCAGGAACTGAGCGGTAGTTTTAGTTCACGTTTTTTGGAAGATTTATGGGGCGCGGGCCTTGTACGCTATGGTTTGCTGCTTGAACCCCTGTGAATTATGGAATACGTTTGCTGGGGGCTGGGTGGTTGCTGCCCAGTCCCCCAGAATCCTTCTTTTTTTCACTTTTTGCTGGAGCCCTCAGAGAATTTTACTTTTATATAAGGAAGTATACTTTAGCTGAAGATTCCTTTTGACGATGGTTTTTATTGTATATATGTTCGATGATATGAACTTCTTCTGAGAAATCTTGTGGTGATGTGACTTCATCACGTGATGTCTGAAAATTTGATCAAGACTCATTCTTTCCGTAAAAAAGTGGAAAATTCTGCAACTAGTGATGAATTCAGCTGTAGTCCGAACCCAATACACGAACTTATAAATATGGCTTCAAAGTGATAAATTCTGCAGCTAGTGATGAGTTCGGCTGCTTACAGAACTAAATTCACTAACTCTTAGACACGTTGCAAAGCGAATAGGTCTGCAACTGGTGATGAATTCGGCAGAAGTGATTGATAATCAAGATATACCATCCGCGTAAGTGTTCATTCCCATGGGAACCCATGTTCTAATTATGGCCATTTCTAATATTTTAATTTAAGTAGCTACTTTCATTTTTATTTGATGTTTAAATTGTTAAAATAAAAATAGGTAATTTAGATCAATGTGTAATTATTTGTCTATTGCATGATATGTAATAATTTTAGAGGTTTAAACACATTATGAATGCACATATTATGATAAAATTCAACTTGGTTTAAATAGTGAGATTCTGGTGAAGTTTTAATTAATTCCTTTCAAGCAATGTACTAACCACTGTAACTAGATTGGTCCACCATAGCACATTCCATGTCAAAAAACCCAAATTTTGAGAAAGTCCCCACTCGACCCCCTCCTATTTTGATGATTTTTTTTTTTCGATGTACATATAAGACTTGCAATGAAGCCATACCAAATTATAGCTCCATAAGCCCTGTGGTTCAGCCAACATAAATTATTTCGTAAATGCCTTTTTCGTCTCGTGAAAAAAATGACCAAATCGTTAAGTTCATACTTTTATTGCTCGCGACCTAAGATGATTATTAGGCTCAAACTTGGAGACGATTTGGTCATTTTTTTCAAGACACGGAAAAGAGGCTTTTACAAAATAATTTATATTAGCTGAACGGTATGGCTTCATGCAAGTTTTATATGTACAGCCAAAAAAAATTTCATCAAAATCGGAGGGGGTCGAGTGGGGACCCATCGGACACTTGACATGGAATGACTCATTGAGAAGCAACTGCAGCGACAGCAATACTTCCAAGCCCATCTCGATAAAGATATAAACAATAAGCACATATGAAACAAAAGTCACGTTTTTTTGCGGTTGCGAGAAATCCTTTCTTTTCCACTGTAAAAAGTGGAAACTGAAGCATGAGAGACATTTCATTAAAATGTCATGAAAGTAACAGCAAAGAAACTAACTATCGTTCGAAAAATTTTTAAAAATCATAAGACTTAAAAATAGCATAATTTTTTTTTTTTTAATCCCATAACAATCAGATAAAGACTTCGTTTGCTCAGAAGCAGAGCTTTTGTAATTTGTCGAAGTAAATTTTTAAATATGAGACGTAAATAAAATAAGAATAGAGCTCCATCACACTGCTACGCCACAAACAATTGACCCCTCCCAAAAACAGTGCCGATTTTAAGGGCTCTTTTGAGGGCTATTAAGTAGCCTGACCGCCCCCCCCCCACTCTCGCGATTTTTCATAAACATTCTCGTGAAAAAAGGAGTGGTGTCAAACTTCTTGTTACAACCTCTCCCTCTTCAACTGTAACTCATTTCTTTGAGGTATTACTAGTACACTGAAAATCTGTTAAGGAGGAAGAGGGTAGCACATTTTATGCCAACTTACGGGCGGATTGGTACAAAATAATAGGCTTCAAATAACTCGATCAGGTTGGTTCCTTAAAACCAAGGGTAATGAGTTAATAATGAAATCTGAAACAACCGCATAAAGCATGCTTAAATGTAAAAGAAGGTTGTTTTAATCATCCTAAAGTCATCCCAAAGGAAACCAAAAGTTTTCCATTCATCAAATAAAGGACGTGAATACTACACCAGGGCTTGCTACTAATGGTGAGTTTCAGCACTTAATGCCGCAAAAAAAAGCACGTCGACCCATTTGCAATGCTGCACGTAAAAAATCGGGAAGGAAGAAAATGTAGTACCAGGAGAAAACCCACTCTCGTCGCGTGACTATTTCCATTTGCCAGTTCCTCTCCTGTTTCGTGAATGCATCTGAGAACTGAGCTACATTAAGATATCTATTAAGTGGTCTAGAACGGAGAAGATGAAAATGGCTTCGATTTCGTGATCCGTTAAAAGAAATTAAAGAGTAGCACTTTAGATTCAATAAGGAGGAAATAAAACGTAGTGTTAATTATGCAATTCATCATTGCCGTTTGGCAACTTTGCACGGATAGGTAAAACTCAGCATTGCTCATAAATAAAGAAATCATATGATAAAGAAATGTAGGTTTCTCAGCGATTGAAAAAAAGTGCAGAATATGGGCATGAATCCGTCATTGGTCGCAAGGGAAGATCCAGAAACTTTTCAAGGGAGTCGCGATTGATATATTTTACTTCCTTTTTCTATGCATACTGCTTTACAAATATTGATCACTAAAGTGTCGAACTTTAATTCTAAAACATTTCTTGTGAGTGAGCCCACAACTTCATTAAAACTTGTATAAAATTGCAGCTTTAGAACTTCAATATCGAAAAAATTCCGAGGAAGAGTCCCCGGAGGTGCGATCGCTCCTCCCTCGTATCTGTCCCTGATTGGCCGTCCCTGGGCAACAACTAATTCATTGGGTGTTATTTTTACCAAAATTACACATATATTTTCACAAAGGTTCCTGATTTGCCGATTGTGACTGAACTTGAAATGGAATAGGCGAAATCTATGCTGAACTACGGTCACAAGACAACAGTATCGAGCACAAAAACGACGTATATTTTGTTGCTGCTATGTTAAAAATCTGTAAACAGCAGGTATTTAGAAATAGCTCGAGTCATATCTGTTTTGCTTAAACGGTCCTCTAAAAATAGCCAAGTATGTCTAAGTAATTTAATTATGTTTCGAACGCTCATATATATTCTTAAAAGCTATTTTCTCGTCTTTACGGCATCAAGCTCACCATGAGCATGCGTCTGAACGTAGCGCCGCTGAATATTTTAAGTTGCATTGTAAAATGAATCCTATAACAACATTTAACGTACACCAGCCCTTCTTTTCCATGGTGTTTAAAAAAGGACCTACTTGCTTTAGAAAGACATAACAGCAAAATAAAATGATAAACAGAAAGATGAAACAAGTGGTATGACGGGCAGACAAGCCTGGAATTTTTTACGCATCGAATTTCAAAAATAGTTCAAAGATCAGACACTAGAAAGCGCTGTATTCACAAATGTTTTAATTCGTGTATGACAGTGCTCACTGAACTGAGGACAAATCTCATTGCAGCAAGTTTGATATGGGCACTTTTCACAGCAGTAAAATATCACCTCTATCCAATAAGCAGACTTTCCACACCAGTAAAAAGACATTGGGGCTCACAGCGCCCTCTACTGTCCAATTCTAACTTCTTTTGAAAACAGGTGCATAAAAAATTCCAGATTGCGCCAGTGCAACATGCTACTTCACTTTTTTTTCTCTCTCACTGTTCCGTCATTTCAAAGCAGGGATATAATTTAGAACCATGAATCACTCGGCTCAAACACAAACTTTTCTCCCAATACCTCCACACATCCCCGTTCAATAATTTCGTAGCACAGTGGACGCCGGTAAATTGAATCAGTACTTAATTGAATCAACCGCTTTAATTAATCAAATCGTCAAAACAGAACAAAATGCAATGTAAGAATGAAGGCTTTCACGGCCGGAGTAAATACTAGTTACGGATTCCGGGCTGTTATGCCGTGGTCTGGATGACTTTAATCCATACGTTTCAATCGCAACTGCGGCGATCATCTTCAGTGGGTGTTGTTGATTTATTTGGCGACTGATGCGAAATTTCGAACTGCTGCAAGATTTTAAATTGAAAACGCAGCGCCCTCTACTTTCCGGCTCGGGATTGACAGATGACTGGATGCCAGTCATCTGTCAATCCCGAGCCGGAAAGTAGAGGGCGCTGCGTTTTCAATTTAAAATCTTGCAGCAGTTCGAAATTTCGCATCAGTCGCCAAATAAATCAACAACACCCACTGAAGATGATCGCCGCAGTTGCGATTGAAACGTATGGATTAAAGTCATCCAGACCACGGCATAACAGCCCGGAATCCGTAACTAGTATAGAACAAAATGCAGTTTCACTGAAATAACTGCTTCATTCAATCGAAACTGTTTTGAACAAACGTTGTTAAAAAAAGCTACGACCACTGTATTCTGACATAACTACTTTTTCCTCCAATACTACACCTTTCCCCATCTATTTTATTATATTTGTATGAAGTCAAGAAATTTTTTTCAAATTCTATGAGAAATAAGATAATTCCCAACACTTAAATAACTCCATGCTTTTAAATGCAACAGAAACGTCGATAAACATGGGTAATGCGGAGCCAGTTATAAACATCGATGGGGGAGAGTAATAAAAATCTTGAAGTGATCATTCGGTCGTTCTGAAAGACGAAAAGACAACAGAACATCGAAAAGGAGGGTCGTGATTCGTCTGATTGTTTGATATCGATTAGAAACTTCAACCGGATCAAAAAAAAAAAAAGTGAAAAATACCCGTATTCAATGACAGGCTGAGCTTCGCTCTCCCCATTGGTCAACATGAAGGGGTCAGCGCAACATATGTAAACTAACGCAGAAGAGCGTCCGACTGAAGGCCAAGGCGAGCCGTGAGAGAGACGAACAGAAGAACCTGCTGGTCTGGATGGAGGATTGGAATCCCAACGTCAAGCCTGGGTGATTTTTGAGTCAAGGTCATTTTTGCCAACGAGGGGAGGAGAGCATAGCCCCCTCCCCCCGCCTCCTCCTCTCCCGTCTCGTACAAAAGCCGCAGGCAACAGGTTCTGGGGTAATCGCACTTGTAGGCAGCCGAGAGAGAGAGAGGAGTATAAAAAAGCTCCCTGCTTACCTTCGCCATAGCAGTCGCCTCCAGAGCTAGGACGAGGTCGCTTTCTGGCATCGCGGGAAAAGGCGGATCAAGCGAGGAGAAGAAGGGACTTCGGCCGAGTTTCGAACACAATTAATCGCCCCGACATTCGACGCGCGAGAAGCAATCCACCCCTATCATCGGCGCGTGGTACCTTCCTTTTTCTCTCTTCCTTACCTTCTGGTCGCAAGCGAGCGCGACACACACACTCACACGCAGACTGAGCCACTACTCATACGGTTGAGGGAAGGGGCGGCGCCGGGAGGCAGAGAGAGAGAGAAAGAAGCACGTTCGGGGAAAAAGTGGAGTGATGTGCGGATTGACTGGCTCGCTTGTGTTCTGAAATGGCGCGCAACACGCACACACGGTGGAGCTGCTGTAAATAAGTAACTAGTACGGGAGAAAGTATGTTGTGTGGGAGACGAACCTGTGGACCAGTGAATTGGATGGCCGGAGAAATGGATCGTTACCACTATAGGAGACATTGTCAATTTTTCTTGCAGAGGAATTAAGATTTGCGGGAGAGCTATAGTCTTCTTTACTTTTTTTTTACACATGAATAACGCGTAATATGAAAAAGCAAGTTCAAAATATGCAACATTTTTTTTATTTACTTTATAACGTTGACAGGCCTGTTTCGAATTTTTTCACGGGGGGGGGGGGCGATTGACACTTCCCTCCTTGTGATCGGAGGGCTCCTAAATGCCGGCACGTTAAACAATAATAATAATAAAAAAAACTTGCAATTTAATAGTAAGACAAAGAATCGAGCAAGAGCCTATTTTTTTTTACTGAAAATATTTTTTCAATTAACTGAGAGAATAAAAAGATATATAGGGATTAACTTTCATGACATAACTAGGGGCTGTTCACAAATGATACCACGCGTTGGGGAGGTAGGACGCATACTGTAAAAAAAAAAAACTGACGACTATAAAAAAAACTTCTTAAAATTCGTTCAAAAGACTAAGCAGTCAGGAGAATAGCACAACATTTATTAGAAATCAGGATCTAGTTTCATCTAACGTCTGATTTTTATGTTTTGATTTTCATTCACCAGAGCCTTCAGCGATGAGGAAATCGAGAACCTCTGCCTCCATCTCAAATTGTAAAGCCCACAAGTATGGGTATTAATGCAGCAGGTAATCCACCACTGTAGGTATTTAGTTACTCAATAGATGGCGGCACTTTAATCGTATAAAAATACCAATTGACTCAACTGGCGCCATCTATAAGCACAAAAATAACTCACCACTGGTTTTAAAAGTATTATACGAAAGAGAAAGAATGCGTTACAAGCATTTATCTGTCTAAACTACATTGATGATTAAAAGTTCTTTATGATTTAGTTTGATGGCAGCATGAAAACAAAATTCAGCATAATATAGCAATCTTTCATACAATGAATCACTTTAGAGAAGAGTGTTATACGTGGATAAATAATTGCTAATAAGTCAACAAAAATTGAACTTAACTGAGCATAGTATATGTACTACATTGTCAACCTCAGCTAAAACTACTTTTTTTTTCAGAGCGTAGCACAAAGCACGGAATTCTGGTTCGCAACCGCTGAAAAAACTCATTGTTCACAAGGTAGAATTGAGCATTACTTTGCATAATATTCAAGTAATTTTCCAAATAATCAAACATTAAATATTTAATTATTCATACAAAAGTGACTTTTTAATACAATCTAACAAACTAAACATGATCTCAGGGCTGAAAGCAAAACCGCCTTTACAATAAGAAACGTGAGTTATAATAGAGAAGAATACTGAACAAAAGCATCATTCATTCATCCATGAGTTCATGGATTCAGGGTTGTACTTCCAACATGATTTTCAAGCGTTACATGCAAGGCGCTCCATCTGTGCAAACAAAATCTAATTTTGCCCTATCTGCTGCCTTAACTTCAATTTAAGTTGAAGTCTTTTCTGGTTCAAAATAATTTGCACAAATCAAGGAATTCTTTGGCAAAATCGAAATTATCATTTGTAGAACATACGAATATGCTTAGCTGTGCAGTCTCTGTAATGTTACAATATCCCTTCAATGCTAATAAGTTCTTGCAATAAATAGAGACAATTTGTGTGCCAACTTCTTTGCAAATATCATCTGTTACACAGATCTCCATTTTTTAGATAAAGCTACGTTATAGACCATATTTTGATATATTCATGGTTATAATTTTAATAAAATTAAACGGTTTTAAAAGTTTTCTTCGGATATGACATGGTTTATACACACTTCCTTAAATCAAAATCAAGGACTGAAATGACCCCCCCCCCAAAATAAGAACTAAATAGGACTAACAAATTGATGCACAAATTTTTAAACAAAATGCTTCATTTCTGCCTTTTAAAAATATTTATCTGTTACGGTGACATACTATACAGAAAAGCTCTTTGAAATGTGACTTCTGACAGGCAAAAATGTCCAAAACAAACAATATCGCATTAAATATTTAATTTCAAACTTTAATTTAATGTAAGATCTAAGGAGCATATTTCAATTTCGTTTCAGTTAGCATTTTCCTTAGTTCATGTGATTGAATAAACACATTTATGTAACTTGATATTCAGCCCCACCAGTCAAATGTGATCTGCTTTTGTATATTGTCACTATGTCCTGTTCTTTCAAACATTATTTTCTTCTATAAAAAAAAAAAATTCTTAAGAACTTTTTGTTTCAGTTTTCATTTGATTCTTCAGTCTTGTTTGCAGTCTAACTTGCTTACAACAAAAGTGAATAGACCACAATATTTGCTACTTGCTTGTTGCAAAGTGCTCTAAAAGTAACTTCTTGAAAAATATAAATGAAATAAATTCATATTTTGAAAAAAATAACGTAGAGTAACAATTTTTTTTTTTTTTTTACTATGAACCGCCTTTATGGTGTCTTTCTTCTGCTATTGTTTTCAAATACAACCCCCATTTGAAAAACAACCTTTATTTGCACTCATTTCTTCAAAAAAAGTACAGAAGTTTTTCTGCAAACAAAAGGTTAACAAGTACATTTAGGGTCGTTCAGCTTAAAATTCTTCGTTTTTTTTTTTTTTTGTTATTCTTGGCGATTTCACTTATTATTTGCTTTCACTTATTATTTATATCAGCATTATTGAGCTGCAGTAATTGAAATTGAGCTGCAATATACTCTGTAAATACTTCTCAAAATTATAAATTAAAATAGTCAACATGAATATTTCGGCTCTTTATATGCTTATAGGTACATATGATAAGTTCAATAAAACTACTCATTCCACTAGGGGTGAGCAAAACAGAAATTTAGACCAAATTCAGTTAAAATTTTCCCCCAATTACAATACTTCCTTTGCTACATAACAGGAAATGAAAAGGGTCATCATCACTTGTCTTCAGGATTTATGACTCATTTAATTTCAGCTGACTTCAAAACATCTAAGGAATTCTTAAAGAAAGGATAAGGTGAGCTGAACGTCGATATAAATTTAATGAATAGCAGAAATATTGCTTGTTAAAAGTGAATTATTCTCTCATAAACTTAACATTGTGCCAGCCAAACCTTTCTGATTTTCTCGCTAAATGTAGACCCACAGTAAAGCTCCAAATCATTGAAAATTGTTGCCAAAAAACTAAGTATGTCACAAAAGTGGCGACCTTATGCTTTTTATTTGTTTAAAACCATATACATTTGTAAAATATGTTTATTTGTTGTATGCTTGCAGAGGTCAATCTAGAGAGAAATTAGGTCCATTAAAGGACCCTTCACAAAATTCAGTCACTCAAAAATGGACTTTTCATAAAAATCCTACACTCGAAAACTGGCTCATCACAGAAATCAGAGTTTAAAGAACGATTGGGAATATTTCTTGCTGTAACTATTTTCCACAAAATTCCAAAAACAGGACCTTGGTCAAATATCCTGGATTGACCTATGGCTTATATTTTTAAATTTAAAAAATATCTTTATTGAACTTCTGTTTGTGGTTTTCGTTGAATATTATCTCGTATAGTAATAACACAGAATTGGTTATTTACTTGTACTGTGCGTATACTTTTGTCAAAATAGCTGCTGAAATTGCAAAAGTGCCTATCATTTTTTGTGATTGGTAGGTTTATTTGTCTTTAGCTGATGTAGCAGCCATCCTCATTTCTTTCGTAATTTTTATTTCATCGATTGCCTAAGACTGTTCACTGGATTCATTAGTTACATGCAGTGAAATGTGAGAAGCATCTTTTAAACTTTCTACTCTCATGGCCTTGTTCCCCAGAAAATGTCTTTCAACAGAAACTTGTCCATGTGATCACAACAGAATCAATACTATTTTGATAATCTTCCAAATTTTCCATAGTGCTTATTACTGCTAAAATAAGTTTCTAAAAAAGTATTTAAACATTTCTTTGGATTGAAAGATGTAAAATCAAATGAATTCAGGCTAACTACATTTATCAGAAAATCGACATAAAGTAACAAATCGTTGTAATATTTTTCCAAAATACATTTATTTTGCAATATCAATATATTTTTCATTTTCACCTGAGCTTTACCAGTATGCCCAACCATTACTTGTGGTTCAATGCAAATTTGTCTTGCAAGTGCACAATTCATTGGAATTTTCGCTGTTATGTTTTGCTCTGAGCATCCCATTTGGGTGTGAAAACATTGTCAGATATTATGGTGTTCTCTTTTCTTACAGAAAATTCTTTGCTTACTTCATTTTTATCTTTATACAAATGCGAGTCACTGAAGTCGAATTTGGCATTAATGTTAGTGTAACAAATAGAAGCTAATTATTATTCAACAGCTTTTCTAGCATTATTTTACATTGCTCTTATCTCAGTCTTGCAACAAGATTGTCAAAATGTGCAAGAATATACAATTAAACTCTGAGCACTTGGTTTTGTATACTCCTTTTGTACTTTCAACCCATATCAGATGGCTATTTTTTCAGCAGCTCAGTTGAGCCTACCAGCCTTTGCAAATGGTTTCGGCCTATGAGCAACACATACTATGTAATCTTTGTAGCTCTTATAATTTTAATAAGCATTTCAGGCTTTAGACTTATAAAAGACATTTGTAAGTAATTGAAAGTGCTACTTATTAGAGATAAGCTACTTATATCATGAAGAGTTAATCATTCTAACTTCATGTTATTTTCATTGTAAATAGATAAGCATTAATAAATAGTCTATCTTTAACTACAGCTATTGTACGTTCCATGAGATTCACATAAGATAATTAACTTTCACTCTGGTTGAAGCTTACACAGAGTTGTAATAGGCTGAGCTCATGATTACAGCCTAACAGAAACAAGCAGCTGCTGGTTCATTTTGAGACTAAAAGTTTTGATTTGAAGCAAAGTTTTCCGCCCTTAGGAGCAAAATGTGACACCTACAGATTTGGATCACATTGAAGCTTTTACTTCCTGATTCATTACGATTAAGACTTGTGATTAACCCCGAAGGATACATTTGAAAAAATAATTTCTAACTGCAACCAATTGTACCCTTAAACAATCACTTCCTTTCCTTTTGTTCTAATAAACACCTTATACGTAGCATGCTTAGTGCAAAAAAAATGTATTTTTGGATACAAAATAGCAGTTGATACATTAAAAATGGCACCTAGGTTGTTCGTTTTGATGCCTAGAAACTTATAACTACGCACTATCATCATGCCTGGATTGATATTCTTACTTCAAACACTTGAGAGTGTTTGGTATTTCAAGTCTTTCAATCTCTGGCTTCAAAATTTTGAAATGTTGGAAATACCATGGCTTGCCCCAATAGATAGTGTGATGGCTTGTGTTGCAAGTGTTTTGTTAGAAAAGCGAAAACCTAATTTTCCTTTAAAATGACAGTAAAAAATAAGGACACACAAGCACTTTTCGGATTAAATATAATAGGAAGGACATTCAAGTACTAGTAAGGCCACATACAAACCCTGCATAAGTAGGATTTTTAGAGTTCGACAAAGTGCCTTAAAATAATTTCAAGAATGAGTTTCTAAAATTGTTCTGTAAATATGTGTGCCACACTTAATACGCAGCCGTGACACACAGTAGCAAACATGCTGAGGGGGTGGCCATCCCTGTTCTAAGATAAACATGAGGCCGACGTGACCTAGGAACAAGAAAGAAGTACGCCGTCTGCGCCACCTTTAAGAAAGTAGCTTGCGCTCACTTCCAGCGCACGTGCATTGTTGAGCGCAGCATGCACTTACTATGTCTAATGTCGAATGTGATTGTAGTGTAAAACGTTTTGTGTATGTGAATAAAGTGTATGTACAGGGTTCCCATTCCTTTCTTAAAACGAAAAATAAGGAGTTTCTAAGGACTTTTTTAAAAAAAATGTAAGGACCCCGAAAGTATTTATAAGTCATAAAATATACATACATTTTATCAGTTACATAAATACACCTTGGACTTTAAGCATTTATCTTTAGAAAAATATTGTAAAAACATTTATCACTAAAATTCAATGCCAAGGCTAAATAATAATTAAGACGTGATAAGTACATATTTTCAGGTCAGCTACCCCCTACACACACACACACACACCTGTTCTCTTTGTTCGCACTTCGAGTGCTATGACCTTAACACAGGATCCCAATGCTTGGAAAAAGAAAAGAATATTTTTCCATTATTGCTAGCAATTTTAAATCATTAAATTACTAGCAAAAGTGAAAAATAAGGACTTGGAAGGGATTTTAAGGATCTTGAGCCACAAATAAGTATTTTTAAGGGCCCTTATTTTTATGAAATAAGGAGTTTCTAAGGACTTTTAAGGACCGTGGGAACCCTGATGTACCAAAAATGGAGTCTTTATACATATGAAGGCGAATAACTGCCTCAAACATTTTCCTATTTTATTATCTTAACGCAATTTTCATTTTACCACTCAACAGATCTCAAACGAGGAACTGATACTAAAGTTGTTTAAATGTCATCCATTTTCAAAAATGACATGAAAGGCAGCTGAATAATAAGTAAAAAATTAAAGCTTGTATGATTTCTAGGTAGATTTTAAACTTAATAATGTTTAAAATCATACAAAGGTTCAAACGTTTTTAACCTACTTACTGTTGGATTGATACAAAGTACTAATAAGCATTATTAAACTCTAAGAATTTACTTAACGCCTGTTAATGAAAAATGATGAAATAAATGAAAAAGAATTGTCTCACTATAATTCAGCATTTTTTTATAGTAAATGAAAGTAATTAAACCAGTCATTTAAAAAATGAAAATTTAAAGGCTTAGAAAATGTTTCATACAATAACACAGAATGAATTAACCCTGAAATTTAAGTTGTTGAAATTAATTTCTTCATTTTTCCTACTTTTCAAAAATTAACAGCTATTCTTAGATGTCTGAGCAATCAGTTAATTTAAAAAAACCTCACTATTAGGATATTAGGAAAAAATCAAGGTTTTGTATTTGAAAAACCTGTTTAACAATTTTTCAAGATTCAAAAATAAATACATAGAATACAATATTAACAAGAAAATGACTACTAGAATTTTCACAGGAAAATTCAGAACACACCCAATTTACACTTACTTTGAGCCATATAATTCTAATCAGTCCGGCAATTCCTAAAACGGGTTGTGAGAAATGTGCAACATGCATTGCAAAACTATCAGAGATTTCGAAAAACATAAAAAAAGACAATAGTATTCCGAAAAAAGTAATGTCTCATTTTGCTGCAAATTTTGCCTCTATTGTACAAAGAATATACATTTTGCTTATTGAACTAGTTTTTTTTTTTTAAATTGATGAATTTTTATTTGCAAACACAAAGTCTGTAGTCCGCAAGTATTCAGTGTTATGCTATTGAAATTTTTGATGCCCAAATGAATTTCATTAGATTTCAAAATTTAGAACTGCTAGTCCTGAGTGTACTCCATTTCGGGTCCTATACTGCATTTACAATGAATTCTTATTAGCAAATCTAACCAAAATACAGTGAAGCACCATGTGTATGCTTTTCTTTCATACATTTTTATCATTTACACTTTCTGCGATCAGTTTCGACAGAATGTCCAATAAAGATTAAAGTATTTACTTATTTGTACGTTTTTTCATGCAGTCCCTTCAAAAACATAAATAATGCTTCACTCTATATTGATACATTAAGAATATTTTTTCTAACGGATGTTGCTACATTCTATTTTTGGACATCAGAATCGTTGAAGGATGTTCTTTAATTTTACAGTTTTGTGAAGGGTCCCTTTTTTAGTTTGTAACTTGATGAAAAATCCAGTCAAAATGCTACCTAAACCTTAATAAGATAATAAATGGTACAGTAGCTAACCTCCCCCCTCCCACCCCCAGTCCTTGGTTTTCTAAAATAAATATTATAAATGAAAAACATGAGTCTTGATTAAAATATCTGAAGCACGTAGCCAAAAATTTAAATTATAATAATTTTGTCCATAAAATATCTAGAAAAATCAGCCGAGAGATATTGTTAGTGTTTTATTTCTCGAAAGGAAAAAAAATGCAATTCCTCTATCTTGATTTGTTACTAAAGAGCAGATGTATGCTTTTCACTCCTTTTCTTTTAATTCAGATAGTAAAAATTTCATATTAAACTAAGCAATACGAAAGCAGCCAGAAATTCAAAACCTGTACATTCAAACTGTGAGACGAACATAATTATAATAAAAAAGAGAAAGAAATCTTACCTTAATGCCTGCCATAGGGGGTAAGCTGCAAAAGAAAATTTATTTTCAAAGACATAAAAAAATATCACATCCTGCACATTAACTTAAGTTACATGAATAAAATGCCGTTCATTGTAAAATTAGTGCATCTACTAGTGAATGAATTTACTGTGCTTAAAAATAAAGCCCTTTGAAAATTTTATTGAGGAAACAAATACAAGTGTTTAGCTTTAGTATCAAAACATTTTATTATGCTTGAAAGAGTTTTGTATTAAAGCTTTGTACAAACTACAATAAAGGTAACATAGCTTTATACAAAATTGATTTCTTTCTTTTTTTTTTCAATATTGACATTAAAGTTGCATTATTTTAGTTTGCTACCGGAAAGTCATTACGAAGGAATAAAAATGAAGATAATGACACCTTCAATTCTTGAAGCCAGGATCCTAAGTAACTTGATATACAGTAGAGGACCAATTATCCGGGATGTTTGGGACCACAGCTATCCCGGATAACTGAATTTCCCGGTTTTCTGGATCGCTACGAAGCGATATTTGCCAATTGTTTATAAAACCCAAGTTATGATAACAAATAGTAATGCATCTTAAAATCTGAAGAGAAAACGATCAAGAAGTGCTTATAGATATTACAATATTGAAAATTTCTGAGCTATATGCCACTTATATGGTATTTATGAAGAAACAGTTCATATTCATTTAGGTCTTTCAAAAGAAAAAAAAAAGCTCTTCATTTTTTAGAAATTGCCAAAAATGCGTATTTTAAAAAGTGGCGGAAAAATCGACAAAATGTTGCCGGTTTTCTGGTTTCCCGGTATTTTGGTTCCCGGATAAAAGGTTCTGTACTGTAATTCAAAGTAAAGTATTGAATGAAATCTTGTTTCTTTCATTCGGTTTTCGTAAATGCGCTTTCCATTTATTGTAACTGAACCGAGTTGGGATCTTAGCCTTTGCTTTAGAAAGCAAAACAATTGGATTTGCTCCCTCCAGTGACTAATATTCTTGCTCTAAGGCAGAACTCTTTAAAATTTACATGCCCTGCCAGGCACGTGAAAGTTTGCCCAACAAATACAAGCCTAAATAAAATGTTTAAATGCCCAGATTTGTTCTTGTTGTTCATTAATAAAAGCCAGGGTTGGGAAAATACTGGTTTTCTTTGAAAAAAAAAATGTTTTTTCTTTTGGTATAAACCGGGTTTATTTGGTTTAAGCACTATTTGTAAGAAGAACAGCTTTATATCCTGAAAGTCACAAAGACTTGATTTAGTAATTGTTAATGAATGTTAAATATTCACATTTCTATCTAATTTCATGATGATTAATTAAATAATTAAGAGTAAAAACTTGCAACTTCATTTCCTCATAAGTAGCGCTTTTGTTGGGGAAATATTGTTTGAAAATCTTATTAATAAATTATGCTTAAAAAGACTTTGGCCAAAATAAATAAGAGAAAATATTTTTTATTATAATTGTTATAATTAATTATAAATAATCAAGCATAAATATGGTATTTACGTCATAACAAACTTTCTATGATAAATAAATAAGGGTATAATTGAAAGCATTTTGCAGTATCGATAAATGAGCCACAAGTCTGATGTACATAACATGGCTTTGAAATTCAAAAGATCAACATATACTAAGTTTAAAGATTTAATTACAGATCATGTGATAATTTACCTAATGTATCAGTGAGAACACTTACACAAATAGAAAAAATACGCTTTTAGAAAATCATTGCAAACATTTTCTTGTTCACTGCATTTAGGAACAAAATTCCTTTAGTTTCGAAAAAAATAATGACAATTAAAAGCCTTTAATAAAAAGACAAGTTCTAAAGTCTTTTCCAATACTGATGTATTCCTTATTGTTAACAGTATAAATTCAAATAATTGTTCTTTTAACACATTTTAAAATAAAGGCTTTGTAAAGAAATAAATGTTTATTGATTCTCACACAATTTACACAAGGGGTTTCTTTTATTACATTGGGTTCAAAGAAGTTCTTTGAAAGGTGAAAATCTGGCTTTTTTTTTTTTTTTTGTAAGAGCACAGACCTCCAGGGATATATTTTTTTTTTTCAAAATTTGATACATCTTTTTTTTGTCTTGATCCGACTGTATCGCAGATGAAGCACACATGGCAAAAAGTGTGCTATTATTAGAGACTATTTATGCCCATGTAAGTGCTCTCGGTCTTCCTTAGTTATTTGTAAAAGGTTATAAAATTAGAATGTTTATAGAAAAAGTTGCATTGATTTAAAAAAGAAAACACTACTCAGCAAACCTGCATTATATTAAAAATAGTAATAAGTTTGGAAATTTATTAATTTGCAACTAATCTCTAAAGCTTTGGTGATTAATTTGCCATAATTATATCTTACATTTTCCAACAATATGTATAATTTTTGAAAAACATATTTATCTTTGTAAAAAAAAAAAAATTCTCTACCGATTAAAAATTGGAGTTTTGAGGTATAATACGAGGGCTGTCTGAAAAGTTTCCGACCTAACATAGATAAAATATTTTTATCGTCCAAACTGGCTGTTACTTTTTGATATAGTCTCCTTGTAAGTCCACACATGTCATCCAGTAATTCTCCTATCCTTTTAACCCATCCAAAAGTAATGATGAAAATGTGTCCTCAAAAAAGCTGTTGACAAAGTTTATGACCTCCTCATTTGAAGAAAACCTTTCCTCCAAGTGCTTCTTTCAGTTTAGAGACCAAGAAAGGGTCGCTTGGGGCCAGGTCTGGTGAGTAGGGTGGGTGTTCAACGATTTCGAGCCTTAACTCGTGAATTTTGGCCATTGAAACCACTGAGGTGTGAGCAGGAGCATTTTCTTGATGAAAAAAAACTTTTTTTTTTTCAAATGCGGCCGTTTTTCTTCTATATCCCCCTTCAATTTGTCAAGGAGAGTAGAATAGTATGCTTCTGTTTTGGCTTTTCCCATTTTAAGGTAGTCAATGAGTATCACTCCATGGCTATCCCAGAAAACAGTCGGCATCACTTTTCCTGCAGAAGGAACTGTTTTGGCCTTTTCTGGAGCTGTTATCACTCTGCAGTCCATTGTTTTGACTGCGTTTTTGTTTCTGGAGTGTACTGATGAATCCAGGTTTCATCCACAGTGATAAGTCATCAGTAAAACTCTGGTTCATTGTGCCAGAAGTGCGCTGCAAAAGTTCATACGGACACGTTTCTGGTCAAATTGAGCAAACGCGGCAGTCAAAGTGCAGCCAGCTTCCGCGTGCTTAATTTCTCATTTAAAATGTAGCATGTGCATTCCTTAGAGATATTCATAGTTTCTTCTATATATCTCACCTTCAATCTGCGTCATACAGCACCATTTGATGAGCTTTAGCAATGTGTTCATCAGTGGTAGCAGTTTTGGGTCGACCTGAGCATTCATGAACAATCAAGCTGGTACGGCCACGTTTAAATTCCGGTACCCAAAATTTTACGGTTGTAGACGATGGTGCAGAGTTCCCATACACAGAGTCCAACTCTTTTTTAATTTGTGCAGGCATATTTCCTTCGTAAAACAAGTATCGAATCATAGCTTGATATTTGATTTTTTCCATTTTCAAAAAAACTGTTGGAGCAACTCACTAGCATGGCTGTCATGCACACAATTTGAACTAAAAATAGCCAAAATTACGGTTCCAAGTTTCCAAAAGACTCCTTAATAAGAACATCTCTCTTGGTTTCATAAGTTTTGCCCTTTTCATAACGAGGTCGGAAACTTTTCAGACAGCTCTCGTATGTATACAGTATTAGCTTTATTTATGCAGGAAACATACATAATGCTTGAAATCTTCCACAGTTAATTCGTACTTTTTTGAAAATAAGCATAAAATTAACATTTTAAAGAAATTTAAATGAAAATCGGGCAAATTGTTCCTCAAGATTCCGGATAGAACACTATGTTGAAGCAACTTTACATTAGCAAAGGTGGGAAAATGCAATGGAATTTCATCGCGCTCAATTACCCGGAAAATTCGTGTAACTAATTTATAGTTTTTACCGAGCATTTCAAATAGTCGAGCATTTATTGTCATTAAAATGCTAATTACAGATTTAAGACTACAAAATACTTTCGAACTAAAAAAGTTGGAAACTTACATATCATTTCTTAAAAGATCTCCATTTCGTAACATAAAAGTTCCATTTTTAATCTCGGACCTACAAAACACAAAAGAAGCCCCAATGTAGTACATACATTACTGACAGTCTTATACAACTAAGAGTACAGAACACTTTTGAATAAAATATTAAAAGTATGAATCATAGAATGCCAAAAATACAAGACTTACATGGCCTGAATTTTTTCCAACAGATGGGAATGTGTTCTAAAGTTAGTTTTTAATTACAAACAAGTCCTGTGCTACAAGGACTACCAATTCAATGAAATATATACGTTTCAACTAAATAAATTATCATGCTAGTACATTGCCTGGATTCCATTATCCATTACAACAAAAATTTTGCTATCCCTTAAAGTTCATTAATGGGATTTCACTAATGGGTGTCCCAGTTAAGTTTTCCAGAGCATCTAGGGGGGTAGGTGGCAAGGTTTGCTGATATATATATCATGGTATATATTTGATTATTATTTTGAAAATATAATAGTTGGATATTTTCAATATTTATTTTTCAAACTACGATATTTCCGACATGAAAATTCTACTAAAAATATTCCTGTCGACTTTAACAGAAAAGAATTATTGTACATATTTACATGATGTTACATGATTACTGTAATGAAACAAATTATTGATTGCTTTTTTATTTAAAAAGTTTTTTGGGCATTTATCCTTTAGCAGGGCGCTAGGGAATAATTGCCAAATAATGTATCGCTAGATAATGCGATGTAGGATTTGTTGTTTTAAAATTACTTCTAAGTTACAACTACAAATTTGTTGTTCAGGTCCAGGGTTTAAGATAAGCTCAAAAGTTCTTCAGCAAAAAAGCTAAAATTGGAGAAAAGGCAAAATACAAAATATCGCAGGTTAATAAATAATGAATATGTTGATATCCTTCTAACCTACTCTGCATTTTATCTCACGTTGAAAGCTAAATTCAAAATTCAGCCATGAAAAATAAATTCATAGTTGGTAATACTGTCGTCCCCACTTAATCGGGTAACAGATAAACGAATACCCCGATTATACGAATAAAATATCTTGGAACCGAATATTTCAAATGCCATAGACGCAATGTTAAAGATCCCTCCTTATTTGAATAATTTTTCTTGGAACCGACAGTATTCGTTTAAGCAGGCCGACAGTATAAAAAAATTTTTTTTTTCATTTGAAGTGCAAAATTTATATCGTAATTCATCTTAAAAGAACAGAACTTTTTAAAAAAAGCTAATAATGCATTTGTTTGGGGGACATAATACCCACTCAAACAACTTTTTAACTTCAAGCATTTTATATGTCTTGTTGACTATGATTTATAATAAAATTGAAATACAAGGGTCATTGCGCTTTTAAACGGTCAAAAAGTAGGAAAAGTAGGACATTTTCACAAAAAAGTAGGACATTTTTACAAAAAGTAGGAAAAAGTAGGACAAGTATTTTAATGAAAAAATGTGAACACTTCAAAATAAAAAAAAAATATTCAAAAAACATCATCAAAATAGAATTGATCTTTACAGGGTATCCGCTCAACCTGGACTTTTCAATTCCATGACTTTCCCTGACTTTCCATGACTTTTGCGAACTATTTTCCATGACTTAAAAAAAAAAAAAAAAAAAAAAAAGAACTCTGCTTTGTTAAAATTATGCACTTAATATTCTATCTTGCAAAGCAAATGACCAAACATGGCGACTGCGTTTCACAGCGACAGAAGTCCGTTCGCTTTTGAGGTCAAAAAACGATCTTTTCCTACCGACACCCTCCTCCCCACCGTGCTTGTCCTCAAACGTACTTTCATGTAGCAATGAATTGTTAGGGCCGTGGTGGCCCGATCGGTAAGGCATCGGACTCGTGTCCGGAGGGACCCGGGTTCGAAACCCAGCCGATCAAAGATCCACCGCCTTGATTAATGGTGGCTGGGAGGCGTTAAAAATGTCGTGGTCACAAAGTCCTCCAAGTGAAACGATACCTCTGGGGGTGCTGGGCCCTAGGGTTTGCTCGACCCTAGGTTCTGGTTCAAAATTAAGAACAGAGCGCTCTTCAGGGCCCTATCCCGGTTAAACCACGAAGCTGTGGTAGGTACGGGGGACCCTGGAGAGTGTGAAGTGAAGCAATGAATTGTCTGTCCATAAATTTTACTGTAACTTTAGATCCTGATATGAGTGAGGAGAAATCTGACTTCAAAACGGAACTCGTTGAGTTCCTGCCCCCCCCCTACCTACACGATTCTTTAAAATTCAACATCGTTTTTTAATTTGTTTTTCTTAGGCATAAAACTCCTCGAAAGAAAAAGATTCAAACAAATTTTAAAAGAAAAAGGAATCAAATGAAGCGGGTAGGGGGGGGGGGGAGGAGACCAAATGTAAAAGGCAAATCTGCCTATGCCGGGGAAAAAACCATCGAGTCTATCTTTTTGTCGTTCAAGGTCATATTTTATCAGATGACGGAGTCCGCGCACATGCGCAGTTACACAAAATTCGCCGCTCACGGTTTTAACGTTGAGAATCTTTTTGTCATCTGATTGGTCAACACAATGCAACTTGTTGGAAATTGTAATTGACAAATCAGATTGCACCCAATAACGAAGTAGAATGACAGCGGAAGTGTTTTCGTTCTTCCGAGATCGCGGGAAAAATTTCAATCGGTCCGGAGCGCTAAAATCCATGATAAACAGTCACTTTCCATGACTTTTGGACATTTTTCGCTGAAATCCATGACTTTCCATGACCAATTTCGATCATATTTGAAATCCATGACTTTCCCTGACTTTCCATGACTTTCCATATGCGCGGACACCCTGTCTTTACATACTTTTGCCTTGTCAGCACATGTCATACATGTAAAATAATTAGAACAATATCTGACTGTAGAGAAAATCACAACGTTAAGAAGGCACAAATAAGCAGGGATACTATAGACACGTGTTTCGGCGTTACAAGGAACGCCTTTTTCAATGCAAAAAAATTGTGAGCTTATGGATGCACAGACCAGTGGCGTATCCAGGGGGGGTGCCAAGGGACCAGTGCACCCCTCAAGATTTTGTAAGACTATAAAAAATGGTGGCACCGAATTTTGAAAAAACATGTAACCTTCAAGCAAATATGCTTCAGGTTTTTTCAATGAAAAATACTTTATGGACACTGAAATATCTACTTATATTAAAAACCGAGTATCTATCTTTCTTTCTTTCTTTCTTTCTATCTTTCTTTCTAACTATCTATCTATGTCACGCTTCTTTCTCCTGAACGCCAATGAACTGAAAGTCGAACCAGGTACCGATAGATAGGTAATTTTTCAGGCTTCATTAGTTTCAATTTATATAATTATACGATTTTAATTAGCGAAGATATCAATTAATAAGTAGTCAAGTTTAAAGCGATTAAGCCTAATAAATGATTAAACTTCCAAGACATTTATTTCTTACCGTTGCCATTTTTAATAAAAACGTTAATTAAATTATTGAACTGCTTAAAATTCCAAGATATTTATTTCCTACCGTTGCCATTTTGAATTAAAACGTTAATTTAATTATTGAACTATTTAAAAT
Source organism: Uloborus plumipes (assembly GCA_038373865.1). Taxonomy (NCBI): domain Eukaryota; kingdom Metazoa; phylum Arthropoda; class Arachnida; order Araneae; family Uloboridae; genus Uloborus; species Uloborus plumipes. The sequence goes on from JAXGGA010008069.1 coordinate 24,758, forward strand.
TCCAAGATATTTATTTCTTTCCGTTGCGATTTTTAAATTAAAACGTTAATTAAGTTGAACTTTTTAAAATGAAAGAGTGTTATTTTTTTCCATTGTCATTTTGAATACGTGTTATAACAAAGTTCTAACAATTGTTTTTATTCTAATTATTAATGACATATTTTTTCTCTGGTACCATTTTGAAAATGTGCTTTTAAATAAAATTGCAATTGCTGTTTTTAGAAGGGACTTTTTTTGGCTGCGATCCAAATATTAAAAGAATTTTTTCGTTTAGAATTTTGCAATTAATTTTACAGGAACAAAGCGGTTTGGAAATAATTGTTTTTGGAAAGGAATTTTATTTGTTATTTAGGGAGAGTGCTAAGTATGCGCTACTTGACATCGTCTTTATTTTTGAGGAAGCGTGTGCAAATAATTCGATTGATTCTTTGATGCAGGAAAGCATTTTAGCGAGCCGCTTTAGCGGGGAGTAGTTTATTAAACTTTTCCTTGGTACTTTAAAGGCGAGCCGCCTTGGGGGCGAGTAGTTTATTGAAACTTTCCTCGCTACTGTAAAGGCGAGCCGCCTTGACGGCGAGTTAACTGTTTAAACTTTCCTCATTACTTTAAAGGCGAGCCGCCTTGGTGGCGAGTAGTTTTCTCAAACTGCCTTCACTACATTACAGCCCGTGCAACGCCGGGCCACGCAGCTAGTTGTCATATTAGTTTCTGCTTTCGACAATAAGAAGCAAAACTAATTGTTATTTTGTAATTGTGGAAATGTAAGAGGAAAATGAGCGATGTACCCGCGCCTTATTTTTCTTGCATAATATTCATTTTTGTGAAAAAAAAAAAAAACAATCTTTGAGCAACGTTTAATAGAAAAAATTAAATCGAAACACTGCGTTTTTAAAGTTACCATATTTCTTGATTTTTTTCCTTTCTCATCACGGTGTCGATGTTCGATGTGCACGCCCCAAAATCAATTCCTGGATACGCCACTGGCACAGACATCCGACAAAAGCAACGGAAACAGAAACAAACAGCTTAAAAAGCAAACATAGCGGATTACCTGAACACCAATAATTTTTTTTAAGCGAAAACGGTAAATGAAAAACACAAGAAAGAAAAATAAAGACAAGTAGAAAATAGGAAAAATGCTAGCAAAATCAGAGGAATAAATTAGAAAGGGAAAAGGCAAAATTATACAAAAGGACGCCAAACAGCAGAAAAATAAGGAATAGCATTGAGATCGTTGACTAAGTCAGAACTCTTTTTCAAAATATGGAAGTATTCTCAAATATCAAGATCTGATGGGTTGGGGCATTTTTGAACAATTTGAAAAGAGTCAAAATCGAAAGACTGATTCTTTTCCCAACAATGTTGAGCAATACTGGACTTATTCAATTGTTGCTTTTTCACATAATTCTGATGTTCCTTTAAGCGGAATTTCAAAGCACATCGCGTTTGTCCTATATAAGAGAGATTGCAATTGCAATTAACTTTATAAACACCACAACTGTTAAGAGGATGAATGGGATCTTTAAGAGAAGAGAAACATAGTTTCTTCGTAGGGGAGAATACCACCTGGAAATTGAAACGTTTGAGAATCTTAGCAACATGATAAATCACAGAGGGAAAGCATGGCAAAACAACCAAATTCTTTCTACTGAAAGTTCTCTTAACAACAGTTGTTTCGGATTTGTTAGAAAGTTTTTTAAAAATGGAATCAAAGCATGAGGATAGTTTCTATCAAGAGCCACAGCTTTAAGATAGTTGAGTTCTGCTTTAAGAAGTTCCGGTGAAGAACAAAGATTAATAGCACGCGGACAAAAGAATTAAATGCAGCATATTTTTGACTAGTAGGCTGAGATGAAAGTCGATGAAGAGGTAACAAGACAGCAAACGGTTAGCGATAAACGGTAGTTTCAAAGCCAAATTCTGTACGAGAAACTAGAACATTAAGAAAGGGAATGCAATTATTCTGTTCTTTCTCACAAGAGAATTGAATATGAGGATCTATAGCATTTAAAACGGATAAAACATCGTCATTATGAAACTGGTTATGGTTCATTAGAACAAAACAGTCGTCAACATATCTAATGTAAAATTGAAACTGTAATTTTTGGAACAACTCAACCTCAAAATAATGCATGTAAATATCACTACAAATGGGGCTTAGTGGGTTACCCACAGCCAAACCATCTAACATAGTGTAAAATTGTTCATTAAATGCAAAAGAACATTGTTTAAGAGCAAGAATCTGAGAGAGTGTCACGCCTGTGATTCATTACGTCTCAGATTTTTTCCAAAAAATTACCAAATGTTTATTATCTTCTTGAAGGACCAAATCCAGAATGTTTTGTTCTAAATTTCAGTTGTTTAGTTTTTATGGATCCCTAAAAGTGAAGGTGCGGTATCAAAAATTAAGCGGATTTTTGAGACATGGAAGTTGCTGTGAGCCAAAACTCTTACCAGGAACTGTTTAACTCCAATTTTCTTTTTGTATATGGAATACAGAAGGTTCAAACTTTGCAAAATGAATGTCAAATTTGAGGCAATTTGTTGCCGTAAGGTCAGTGAAGGCCCTCAAAACAAGGCATTTTTGACGTTTTTCAGCATTTTTGAGGTTCAAAAACAGCTTGTACATTTCAGTTGCCACGGCAAAAGTAGTGTCGTTTGAAAGACCAGTGTAAGTACTTTAAAATAATGCATAAATAACCGGGGAAAGTTTCACGCGCTTTTAGTTGCGTAAGGCCGAAATATGAAAAAAGGCATTTTTTTCGGATATTTAAACGATCATAACTTCCTCTGCCAACAACATATTGAAATTTTTTTTGCCAATGTCATACTCTAGTCTTTGTCTTAAAAGAACTGTTGAGTCCTTTGAGGCGAAATGTTAAAAAAAATTTTACAAAACATGTATTTTTCCCTGTGCATTTTTTGTAAAAAAAAATTTAATCATTTCGCCTCTAAGGACTCAATTGTTTTGTTAAGACAAAGAATAGAGTATGACATTGGCAAAAAAAAATATTTCAATATGTTGTTGGCAGAGGAAGTTATGACCGTTTGAATATCAAAAAAAAAAAAAAAAATGACATTTTTCATATTTCGGCCTTACGCAACTAAAAGCACGTTGAACTTTCCTCGGTTATTTATACATTATTTTAAAGTGCTTATACTGGTCTTTCAAACGACACTACTTTTGCCGTGGCAACTGAAATGTACAAGCTGTTTTCAAACCTCAAAAACGCTAAAAAACGTCAAAAATGCTTTGTTTTGAGGGCCTTCACTGACCTTGCGGCAACAACTTACCTCAAATTCAACATTCATTTTGTAAAGTTTCAACCTTCTATATTCCATATACCAAAAGAAAATTGGAGCTCAATAGTTCCTGGTAAGAGTTTAAGCTCACAGCAACTTCCATGTCTTGAAAATTGGCTTAGTTTTTGATACCGCACCTTCACCTTTAGGGATCCATAAAAACTAAACAACTCAACTTTAGAACAAAAGATTCTGGATTTGGTCTTTCCATAAGATAATAAACATTTGGTATTTTTTTGGAAAAAATCTGAGAGGTCATGAATCACCTCATAATGCTAGGCGTGACGGTTTTCTCAGATTCTTGCTCTTAAGACATGTACGAGTAAGGAACATTAATTCCTCAATTTCTTTAGAGGCAAAATGAAATTCTGAAAGTCTCCTTTGAAGGCATAACAATGTATCCTCGATGTAGTGTTTTCTTTGGAGGAAGAACAGGATAACTGAGATTTATGATTTGAAAATGCTGACTTGTTTGATACTGATCCATATGTTTCAAAAGTCATTTGACTTCCCTCCACAATATCTTTGACCGAAAGAACATGAATCTTCGGTTTTGAATGATTTAACAGCTGGCTAAGTTTGATTGTCACAGCGGACAGTTTTGTTGCAAAACCTACAATAAGCTTCGGAATTAGACTTGGGACACTTTTCACGCCATTCTTTCAGAAGGTGCCCATTACAGTCTTTTCCAAATTTTCCAATTTTCATGTGCTGCAAACTTCTTGAAATCACATCACTTTCGACTCTTGAAGGAAATTCAAGCTAAATTCTAAAGGAAAATCAAGCTAAAAAGTAGGAAAAGTAGGAGTTTTTTGCTAAAAAGTAGGAAAGTAGGAACTTTAGCTAAAAAGTAGGACAATTCCTACTTTAGTAGGAAAAAGTAGGAAAAGTAGGAAAAGTAGGACAAAAATGAACCCTGGAAATATCAATGCTTGATTCCTCTCTTGCGGATTGTTTGCTTTGCTTCATTTTCGTAGTTTAGATAGTACTTTCGCATTTTGCCAAAAATGCGACCGTAACGTAAACCCTGTTCAGGTTAGTCTCAATGAGTAGGGGTGTGGGGTATGAAGCTCCAGTGTCATCAAAAAACTTAAGGCATCAAATTAAAGTTTCTGGTTGCCAAATGCGATTTATAGCTTATTTTCTAACACTGACACCCTGTGTAAGTAGAAGGATCAAATAAAAACACTCCTTAATATTTTCTTTGCTTGAACACAAGTAATCACATATTTAATAATTATGGAAATTTTAACCAGTTTGAAACAAATGATGCCGATGTTTATTAACCTTAATTACCATTCAGAGCCAAACAAGACATTTTTGCGTTACAGCAGTGTTAGAAATAGGAATTTAAATCTAGGCGTAATGATGACGCTTAGAAAAAGATTTTTGGGGTGTCAAGATGAACAGCTTAGGTGCCATTTTCAATGAATCAAGCATAATGCTAAAATTGCTCTTCAAATTTTTCCTACAAGGCACAGTTTGGAAAATTTGGGAGAAAAAATGTTTAAACATGATATTAAATTTAAGGCGTTAAATTTGTTACCTAGCGTCGGAAGTCTAGGCCTCAAATTAAAATTTTGGCCAGAAAATATGACTAACGGTGGCCTATTTCTAATGCTTCTAAAAACGCGGGTGGGTTTTTTCGGGCAGAGCCCGCTTTGGCAAACCCTGAAGAAAATACCACCATAGTCAAAGACAGGTTTTTGCACCCTTCTAATTTTCTATAGTGAAACCCTATTAATGCTTAATAATATTTGGCCTCATGAGTTAACCACTACTAATGATTTGTTAGGTAACATTTAATTTGACTAGTATGAAGCACTTATAACGATCCTGCGAATTTCATGTAAAGGAGTTTTGACTACACATTAAGCTTTATCGCTAAAGAGCTCGCCTACACTGGTCATGATCACTGCAAAAGTTCTATATTGATGCACTTGTTACACTTTAATGGGTTTAGTCCTAATCAAATCAAATGAATCATCCTTTGTAGATGGAACTCATTAACAATGCTGCAACAATAAAATTATGACTTTTAGTGGAAAGAGTAAGAGATGATCGTCAGACATATGTCTGTCCTTTTTATCTCTCTGTATTGGATACACGATAGATAAGACATGTCAATAAACAAAGCAGAAAACCGATGTTGTTACACAGATTAAAGTGAAATTATTGCTTTGTGTCGAAACATTTAGCCTACGTCGAAATCTTTACCGCTAAACAACAACTATTTTAATGAATTTTATAATTAGTATGATTATTTGTATAAAATCTAGCCACATCAAGAGTATTCCTAACACAACATACTCAAAGACAACATTCCGGCAATATATTTCGCTAATGCGAATAAAAACAACTTGAATCGACACAAAAATATTTAACCGTTAAAGGTATTATAATTACACCGTGAAAGATTGCGGTTAAAAAAGGTTTAAAACCCCCAATGTTGCACTAAAATCCCCAAACATCATATTTCTTATAAAAGGGGGAAAACATGTCCCCAGGAAAGAACTCATAACATGACATTGAAAGAGTAAAATAAAAGTAATAAGCGTTCAACACGTGCTATGGCGTCAAGGAAACAACTTGTTGATAAGATTTTTCCGCCAAAAGCACCAAAAATTCATTCGACTAAAAATTCATGTTTAATTATAAAACTGAAACTCATGCTTACCCATTCATTGTAGAACCTTGAAATTCCACGAAAAAAAAATAAATAAAGGTTTACTCTTGTCTTTGTTTCTTCAATATGGCGCAATTGTGAAATGTTACAATTCACAACTTCTTGTCATGTAATGTTAAGAAAAATAGTTCAAAGCGTTATTTCAACACGACATTTAAAAATTCCGCTGATTCTAACTCTAAGCAATTATGGAAGAGAACCAAAATTGGAATTTATTTTTGGAAACAAATTTTTTTAATCTGCAACAGGTAGAGTATAAAAACGACAGAGTTTATTGTTGCCATTCGATCAATATTAAACCTAGATGTAAATACAAAGTTATGATTCATCCAAATCCAAATTAAACTTCAAGGGGGAGAAGGGAACGGAAGTAAAAATAAAAACTATCATCAACGCAAAATAACAATAAAAATCAGGTCATCAACGAATGAATTAAGCAAAAGACAGACTGTGAAATTCGTAAGAAGAGCGGAACAAATGTTTAAAGAGATGAGTTATCTTACATACACGCAACAAGCAATTTTGATCTTTGAAGATATTTTCTTCAAACGCTGATATCACAAAGAAAAATTGATTACGGTTCATTTAGGGAGAAACTATTGGTGATTATTATGTTAAATTCATTGTCAGTCAAAGAATCATCGGTGCAACACTTGCTTTTCATTGGAGAGCCAGTTTTCGTTTCAAAAATAGGGACTGTAATTTCGGCAAAAAAAAAAAAAAAAAGGGATCGCGTAAAACATTGTGTATTTTCTGGAATCAAAAGACTGAGCTCCATTGACAGAAACGTTATTTGCTACTAAAATTAGTACATAAAAATATCCATGAACCACTACAATCAAAAGTAGTACGAAATTGAGCCGAATGTAACACTGTAAATTTGTAATAATAAAAAAAAGCTACTTCATTGCCTCTCTCAAATGTTATCCTTCTTTTTCATTAATCTCTGGATGAAACTGCAAAAATATCAAAAAAGCTTTGATTTATTGATTTTGAATTAATACATTACATACTACCTTGAAAACATTAACAGATCGTAACTCGTGCTGCCATCTAATGAAAAAGTAAAACACCACGTCTTTGAGATCTTTTCTTTTTCACTTTCTTCTATATCTAATAAATTGAAGAAAATATATTGGATTCGTGAAAATTTTTGAATTTCGAGGAATTTTAAAATTTTAGAAACATTTTTCAAAATTTTAGGAAAATTTTTGCTCTGCTTCCTTTTTCACCCACTTCAGATTTATCATTAAAATAAAGTCAAATTGGATCGTTTTTTCTTCCAGCAGACATTTTTAGTCAGAATTTCTTACTTAATAAATAAATAATTGCTTTGCAATAACTGTCTAATATTTATGTTCAACAGATACCATATGTTAAAATGAAACTGCTGCTGATAATGTCCACTCTAGGCATAGATGAAGGACTGGGAAAGAAGTCAGACTTTAAAAAAAAATGAAAAATGCTTTTCACCAATAAGGAACGAAGAAAAAAGTGTTAGGAGCCAATCTGAAAACAATCCTGTCTACTAGCTAGGACAAAAATCAAATGGGGCAGGAAGCGCCCCCCCCCCTTTATTTTGCTTTTGTATTGTGAAGATGGAATTATTCCATTTTATCCTCAGATAGGGAGACTACATCTCCCTCTCAAGTTGTTAATGCAAGACATAGAAAATGCTTGGTTGTTTTTGTGTTTTCTTTTACTGGAAGTATATCACACACATCCTATCATGTCCCTTCCCCCTCAATTCACTCTTTGCAACACCTGCCCTGCAGTTGTATGTATTTTCTTTATTTCCATACATGTGATTACTTTTAAAACAATTTGACTGATAATATTTGATATGTTGTAACTGGTTGGTTTGAGGGGCAAAAGTGTTATTAAATGCATTTAGCAAAAAGTTTTATTATAATTTTTTATTTTTAACTTTCATCATTTTGGTTTCTCTTCCTCTGTTTTATTTTATTTATTATTATTATTTTTTTCAAATTGAAATTTCTAACCAAAACCAAGCAAGAAAAGAAGCTCCCTTTTAAAGCTGGGTAGATCACCGTAGCCTCCTATTATCTTCATGGAAATTTTAAATGGATTGAAAACTTTAAGAGCACATGGGAAATTTTTTAAGTCAGATCGGTAAAAAGACGGGACTTTGTTTTGCCAATCAAATTGGCTGATTTCTGCCGATTGGCTGAAAATCACATGTATGTATTTCACATATTAGACAAAACAAATAGCACGATTTGTGCATACATATTATTTGGACTGCAACCTTCCACCATCTGTGGAGGGGATTAGGATGTAGGAGGACGAGTAGGATTACTTTTCGATTTATTAGATGGAAATTAAAGCTCTAAAAGAAAATGGCAAAAATAATGAAATTGGGATTGTCCAAGAGAATCAGGGGTGAGCCGAACTAAAATTTTTGAGAGGGGGAAAATTATCAATTTGCTGAATGAAGTTCCAATTTTACCGAATGATAAAATACAAGCATGCACACATGTCCTACATGCATAACATTTAGTGAGGAAAAACATTAAGCATCTTTAAAAAAAAATCCTAAAAACTAAAACGAACAAATTATCTCACTGTTGCAATATTTCGCTCTTATCTAGTTTTTGCCGCGAAATTACGATAATTGTATAATTGGAGCTGTTTCCAACTATTCCAGGGAGTATTTTATTTTGTACCTGGAATCCATAAGATAGATATAAAAGAAAATTTCGTGATGGCCACAACATACTAGTTAACTATGACAGACATTTCTGGACCATAATAGGCAGTGTTCAATGCTCTTAAGAAGAATTAAAAAAAAAAAAAGTCAATTGAATTTCGACACCTTGAAAATTCAAATTATGCTTTTCACAATGAAAAATTGTGATAAGTATGTGCAAGTATTCATGTGGGTGCAGGACATAGGCGCCACCCGAAGGAGCAGGGATCGATGAACGTCCCAGGAGGTGGCACACTGGGATGCACTCACGTGCCAATCTGAAAAAGCGACTACAAGACATCTGAGGTCCAAAATAAAAACAAATAGCAATTTGTCATTGCTCAAAAAAAAAAAAAAAACATTAAAAATGTCGAAATTTTTAATTCTAGTTACATTTATACTTATCAAGAATTGCATTAGGGGTATGTGTAAGCATGTGTGTGTTGGGAACATGGACGCTACTGCCCTGGGGGTCAAGGATCAGAGGAGTATCCACTTTCAGGGGCTGGTGGAAGGTGGTTCTGGCAAAGACTTCGGATACGGAATGAAAACAGAGCGCAACATCAACTACTATCAAATGAAAACAAATAGCATGATTGCTCACAAAAAAAAAAAAAGAAAGAAAGAAATCTTCAGTGGTTAGAAGCTAACATGAACAAAATAAATGTACACAAATGCTACAGAAGATTACCTGGGAAATAGCCATTAGAGGAGCAACATTCTGGCAAAATTTTAGACCTATCTTTTACTTTGAGGACAGAAAAGTCTAAACAATGCTGCACTCAGGTTTTATCCTAACAGCAGTAGGAAGCTTAATACATAATGTGTTCTTCATTTAGTTTTCACCATACTCTTGTTCCTCAAGGTGTTCTCAAAATTTTAACTGACAGGGCCTAAATTTAGTACCATTCAGCTTTGGAGTCTATTTTTTGATAGGAAACATGAATTGAACCAGGCAGATTTACCACTTATCAGTAACGAACACCACCACCCTCACAACTGTAGGAACCTGAAATGGATTTAAAATTACACATGAAAATGTTTTACATAGCCACCCCCTCCCTCTCTAAAATGCATTGCAACAGGCCCCAAATTTGTAAATCCATCATAAATACAGCATTAATTAGTTTTTCAATATCAGTAAATATTTATTTATTCACAGCATCATATAATTCATGGGTGTTATGAATAATATAAAACAAAATCAAGTTTGCATTTTCATTTTGTATTTGCTGAGGTCAGCTGTATTTTTATACATTATATTTCTTAACTTTAATCCCTAATTTAGTAAGAAAATGATAAAGCACAAACTGCCAATTTTCATGGTAATAACCAATTCTCCATCAGTAATTTTATTTTTTAAGAACAAAGATGGTCAAGTTCAGGTGCTGAAACTAGAACTCTTTACAACAATTGAAAAAAAAAAAAAAAAAAAACTAAAAACCGTAAATACAGCATCTTGCTATTTAACAATGCACACAATTTAATCTACTAAAAACATTTTATCACAATGCTAACTGAAAAAAAAAAAACCTTGATGCTAATGAGCAGAGCTGCTACTTTTTGAAAATCTAAATTCGGAGCAGTTATGCAGGGGGGGGGGGCACATGTAATGACAAATATAACAGACAGAATGAATAATTTACATTTAAATTTACAGCAGGGCAAATAACAAATTATTTGAAATAATATTTTAATTTTCCATTTTGTGAAAAATTAATATGAAAAATTAATTTTGCCTATTTTATAAAAAAATATGAAACCTTATTTTTTATATTTGTAACCACAGAAGCAGTATTGTATCAATGGTTATAATATAGATTTTGTTTGTAATGGCTGAAATACTTCTTGTAATTACAAAGAAAAAAGAAAATCATATGTTTCAACGTGTTTTGCAGCGTCACAGTTCCTGGCAGTAGTTTCTAAATACTACAATTTAATCGTAACAGTTGGCAGCTCTGCTAGTGAGTGTATCAGATCATTGAAACTTATTGAAGGAGTAAAACATTTAAATCAGTTTTTAATGATATGTTATTTACAGGACAAAAATTTATACAAGAATCTGCAATATACTTCTTGCTCTTTCGAAACCAGTCATAATATCATCATCTGAAAAAATAAATAAATAGTTAAAAATTTCATACAGAATACTGTGCAGTAGTATTAAATGTTGCAATTTTATTTTGAGCAATGATTGTAAAAAATATTTTGAACATGCACATTGACCAACTGCAATAACACAAACTAGCTAGCCCAAGGGAAGCCCTTGTACGACGGAAGGAATGCAAAACCCCGTTTTTTAAGTAATTTTTTGGTTAACAGCAAAAATATGCGTTGATTATTTTGTGCTGTGTTTGCTGGGAAACATTTTCCATTACTTCCTGAGTAAGGACTTTCAATGCAAAAAATTTAAAAGGATGTTGAAAGATATATAGATATTGATAAATTTTTGGTTCCCATCTCCTCTAAGACCAATACTCCCCCCCCCCCCCCCAAAGAAAAACATCATCCCCCAAGAAAAATATTCTTTTCCCCAGAAAAAAAGAGAAAAAGCACTTTAAAAGCCACTAAAAATTTCTGTGGCGCAAGTTGCACCATGACCCCCACCCCCTCCATGTATAAAATTTAAATCATTTTTCACAAAAATATTTGATTTTTCACAAAAAAAAGGACCATGCGAAAAATCATGGACAGACTCCTGATAATGAAAATTGCACTAAATTGCTTCAGAATATATGGAAAGCAATTTAACCAGATGCAACATAAAATATTTTAATCAACACAACATTAACAGTTACTTATTGATACAAAAGCAAAATATCAACTAGAGCAGCAATGTGTAAATGTGAAAAAAAAAACTTTTAATATCTAAAGCTATAAATTTAGCCAGAGATTCAGCATTTAAATTTTTTGACATTTAACTTTCTTAAAATGTATACATAAAAAATAAATTTAAACCTAAAGACTTTCTAAGCTTGGTTCACACTAAAAAGTATTGTTACATTACCTGTAAATTGTTTTTCCTGATTTGTACCATTCGGCAAGAAATCACTAGGCGTCGCCAAGCTTGGCGACATTACGACATGACTAACGATTATAATTGGTATTGAAAAACAACCCCCTTTGTAACATTTGACATTTGTATACTTTCCCTCTCCGCAAACAACCATGAATGAAATGCAAGAAAAAAAAAAGGAACGTTCTCCCCCCCCCCCCCCCCCCCCCCCTTCGATCTCTCAGGCTTGATAGAGACTCATTGAATGAACGGCAAAGTTGTGAAAATTTCCTCGAGACTATTAAAAGGCTTGCAAAGATGGATTTTAGAGAGCTGCTGGGAAGCCTTCATGCTTAATAGGATGCTTGGGTTTATAAATAGATCTATTTCAAACAAATCTAAGAAGGTTCTTCTGCCTTTATATAGAAGTTTGGTAAGACCTCATTTAGAGTATGCTGTTCAGTTTTGGTCTCCTTATCTTAAGAAAGATATTAATTTATTGGAAAGGGTACAAAGGAGGGCTACAAGGTTAGTGAATGGACTTTCTAATTTAGACTATGATTGCAGACTTAGAATGCTTAATATGTATAGTCTTGAGCAAAGGAGAACCAGAGGGGACATGATTCAGTTGTTTAAATTTATCAAAATGAAAGATGTTACAGGGTTAAATTTTTGCACGGAAAGCAGGACAAGGGGTCATTGTTATAAGCTGTTTAAATCTCAGGCTAACCTGGAAATTCGGAAAAATTACTATTTTAGCAGAGTAGTGGGAACTTGGAATAGTTTACCAGAAGAGGCGGTAAGGAGCAAGGGAGTAGATAGTTTTAAGAGGGCCATTGATCTTCATTGGGGTCTATAATTTGACTAGGACCAGCCCAGTTGGGCCCAGAGCCTGTTGCTGGTTGTCACATTTGTATTTGTATATTGTATTTGATTATTCCCTTCGCGAATGTGCTTTCAGCTCTGGTTTTGAGCTAGTCTTGTATTAGCTGATGTGCTGTTAGAGTTTATTTAAGCTCTGTGATTATTTTGCATAGTTGATTTAATTACATGGTATATAGTTGAGCGAACTGAGATTGTTGATATGTGTCTAATTGCTGAATGTTTAGCAATTGTTACCCGATCTGCAGTAAATAAGTGTAAACATTTATAAATAAATTTATTGTGTGTTCATCAAGATTTCAGTCATAATTTAAGAAAGTTTGAAGCTTTGACGGCTGACGGACTTGGTAACAGTATGAAGTTATGAGTAATGATTTTTTCCTTACAACACCCAAAAAATTCTTCAAAACTTAATACGTTTATACTTAGATTAATTCTAAAAATATCAAAAATATTTAAATTAAAAACTGAGAGATGAAATAAAAGAGGAAAATAAAATTTATTCATAAGAAGCTTATCGTATTGCTCTTTATGAGAGAGTTCTTAATAAGGACAGTTGTGTATCTAATAGTAGTTTTAACTCATTCAAATGTCACAGCTTGTATGAAGTTTTCAAATTTTCTTGCATACCATAGTAAAGTTGTAAAAGGTTAACAAAAAAAGAAATAAACGGATACACTTAACTTAATGCATTGCAATGCTCATACACTAGGTGGCCAAAAGTATCCGGACACTTTCAAAAATTTACATTTTTAGATATAACTCGAGAAATAAGTGATCAAGTGTTCTTTAACTTTAGTCATACAAAATATATTCTTCACCGAACATTTCCAAGTTGAAATTAAATTACCCTTGCATTTGGGGGATGATAAGAAGGGGGGTCGAAAGAAAAACCGCTTTTTGACCATAACTCTTTGAAAATAGCTCGGAATAAGCTATGCATTTCAGTAATTAATTAGCATACTATGTATAATTACTGTACAAATTCAAATGAACGTACCACTCTTACTTCCGAAGATATGAAACATTTTTTAAAAAACTGCAATTTTATTTGAAGGGTTTTTGCTCATAATACGCAGAGTTTTTAATCAAACCTTATCAAAACTTCAGGAAAGATGACAAAATACAAGAGAAAGAACATACTAAAACGGTTTTTAAAAATATTAAAAATTCGATGAGATATGAACGTTAAAAGAAAATAATTTTGCACGGCGCATGCGCGAAAGACAGAAATTTATAACTACAAAAATATTGTAGCCTGGTGTATACTGCATCTTATAAAAAAGTTCCAGTTGAATATCATAAAAATTGAAAAAGATATCAGCGATCTAGTGAGCTGTAATTCATTCATTTGCAGTCAATTCATAAATGGAGAGGGGTTGTTCATAAATAGTGTGGGGACAATCGAGCATATTTTTCAATGTTAAATTGTATACTGTTTAAAAATTTATATTTGGCATAGAAGTCACATTTCGCCCATTTGGCCAAAAAGACCTTATAAGTAGGTGGCTAAAAGTATCCGGAGACCCCCTGAAACGTTGGTTTTGAACGATGACGAAATAACCTTTATTTTAAAAATAGCTCTTTGTGGACAGACCCTCACTGTTTACGTATTGTCTGCGAATGAATGAAATACAGCTCACTAGATCGCTGATATCTATTTCAATTTTCATGATATTCAACTGGAACTTTTTTTATAAGATGCAGTATATACCAGGCTACAATATTTTTGTAGTTATAAATTTCTGTCGTTCGCGCATGCGCCGTGAAATTTTTTTTCTTTTTAACGTTCATATCTCATCGGATTTTTAATCTAATATCTTTAAACGAGCAATTCTTGCATATATATATATATTTATTTATTTATTTATTTTTCGGATCTCGAAAACGGCTCTAACGATTTCGATAAAATTTTGTATTTAGATAGAGTTTTGGTTTCTGAGTTCATCTACGTCGGCGTTTTTTCTGTAAAAACGCGAGTTTTCACAAAAAACCCCGTTTTTTTTTGTGCCATCATTGAAAGTTTGAGAAGCTTTTAATTCGCCATTTTCTTTATGATTACTTTCATTATTACTGTTTCCGTGGCGACCACGTATTGTTATAACAATTGGACAGCGCAAGTTCAAATTATGGTATTTGGCAACGTTAAATTGTTATTGTTTTTGAAATGTTAAAGCAAGGCTTCACTAGATAACAAGCTGTTTCATTTATTCAAAAGCCATGGAATAAAAGCAGTGGTTATTGTCCACCGACATCTATTGAATTTTATGGTCACTTACATTATATAAAAATCAGATTACTTTTTACTTTTCAAGTGCGATTTCAAAATTGAGTATAAAAGTGTTATAGTTAGTTTTAAAATATTTTTTTTCCTCCTCAAGAGTGTTTAGTAAGATATTTCATGTAAAAAATCAATAAATATGAAACTCATTCTTAAAATATTAAGTTTCGAAACAAAATTACATCTAATATCTTTAGACGAGCAACTCTTGTAATATATTTCGGATCTCGAAAACGGCTCTAACGATTTTGATAAAATTTTGCATTTAGATAAAGTTTAGGTTTTTGAGTTCAGCTACATCGGCGTTTTTTCTGTAAAAACGCAAGTTTTCACAAAAAATCCCGTTTTTCGTGCTTTCATTAAAAGTTTGACGAGCTTTCTTTCGCCATTTTCTTTATGATTACTCTTATTGTTACTGTTTCATAGCAACCACGTTTTATTATAACAAGAGATTTCATATTTAATCACATCCGCGCAAATTAAAAATTTTATGGTATTTGGCAAACGAGTTTTTGCAACACGTTAGAATTATCATTGTTTTTTAAATTTAAAAGAAATCGATCAAAATAAAGTTAGAATTGGGTGTGGGCCTCGATAGTCCGATCGGTAAGTCGTCGGACTCGTAACCAGAGGGTCCCGGGCCGATCATATAGAGGAAGCCCAATCGATCGAAGATCCACCGTCTTCATAAATGGTGCCTGGGGGACGTTAAAATTGTTTGTGGTCGTAAAATTCTCCAAGTGAAACAATACCTCTGGTTGGATGCTGGGCCAAGGGTTTGCTCGGCCCTTGGGCCTGGTTCAAAAATGAACAGAGCGCTCTTCAGAGCCCCATCCCGGTTAAACCACGAGTTATGGTATGAACGGGGGGAACCTTGGAGTGTGAAGTAAAGTGAAAGTCAAAACCAACTGGAACCAAATGCGTACTGGAGATCAGGGACTCTGCATCCATTCTCATCAACCCCTCCCGCGCCTTCGGCGCCAAATTAAGTGAAATTGGGTGTCATTTTACGGTGAGCATGGATTAAATAAGGTTGTGTTTTTTAAAACAAATTTCGGCTGTTTTAAATGCGTAATTGCAACCAAAGGCTTAAAAATGCTTTTCAAGTTGATCTAAATAAGTACTTCGCATTTTAGAAAAAAACACGAGTTTACAAACTTCTTTTTTTTTTAACCGAGTGGGCTCGGTCCCCAGGTACTATTTTTAAAAACCGTTTTAGTATGTTCTTTCTCTTGTATTTTGTCATCTTTCCTGAAGTTTTGATTAAAAACTCTGCGTGTTATGACCAAAAACCCTTCAAATAAAATTGCCGTTTTTTAAAAAAAGTTTCATATCTTCGGAAGTAAGAGTGGTGCGTTCATTTGAATTTGTATAGTAATTATACATAGTATGCTAATTAATTACTGAAATGCATAGCTTGTTCCGAGCTATTTTCAAAGAGTTATGGTCAAAAAGCGGTTATTCTTTCGACCCCCCTTCTTATCGTCCCCCAAATGCAAGGGTAATTTAATTTCAACTTGGAAATGTTCGGTGAAGCCTATATTTTGTATGACTAAAGTTAAAGAACAATTGATCACTTATTTCTCCAGCTATATGTAAAAATGTGAATTTTTGAAAGTGTCCGGATACTTTTGGCCACCTAGTGTAGTATCAGAAACAAATGAAGGAATTAAAAAACGTTATTATTCACTAAAATATATAAATGATAACTGAAAAATATCTGGTAACAAGTGAGAATTGATATGAATATGTGATAGTAAAGAAAATTAACGCTGGTAAAACTGTTAAATGAGAAATTTACTTGTGCTTTCTGCCTTGGTTTCTTGTTCTTCAATAACTTTTTCACACGTCTGAATGAGCCTGTTCTTAGCTTCGCCTTTTAGATCAATTAAATAATTTAGCAGTATTTCAAAATCACCATCTGAAATCTAAACAGAGAAAAAAATATCAGGATAGTAAAAGCAGCTGCAGTAGGTATAGATTGTATTTTAGTTTAATGTTAATAAAAATACAGCACATAATGAAAATATTTAGAAAACTGCTTCTTGTGAGGAATTTCATGTAACTTTTCACTAGTGATGTAGCTTGGAGGAGGGTCGTTCTCTTAAATATTTGAGTTAAGATTGTAAAATTGATATTAATTTAATGCAAATTGGTTTTAAAAGCACCTTTTAAAAAATTAAACTTTTTGATTTAAAGGTGGCATTTACAGGGCAGATGCTAAGGATTTTCAATTGTTAGTCAGTACATTAACTAAATTTGTAAATTTCACTATTTATACTTACATTGTCAGTATTGAATACATTTTTCAACAACCATATTTGCTGCTTCTTTTTGAAGGACCATGCTTCCCGAGATGCATTCCAAAGATGTAAATAGTTTATTGCCAGCATTTTTGCTTCAGAGTCCTCTTTTTTGACACTTTTGGCCCTCGCTTCTCTCTTTAACTGCCGTTTTAATCTCATCTTCTCTCTCTTCCGCTCTTTGTCCTTCTCTGTCGCTTTCCGCAAACGGGTTTCACCTTCTTCTTCACTTTCTTCAGAAGAGGCAGGCGAATTGCTTTTTGTGTATTTTTTGGATTTTTCTAGAACAAGGTCTGCAGCGCTGGTCTTTTTTCTCTTCATGATTATGAAATAATTTCAAGCAGTCAAAAAGTTTAGTGCTTGTGTGTCATTTGGTCATCTAGAGCATAAATTAAAAAAAAAAGAAAAGAAATAAATCATACAAAATAAAATATAAGAACTAATAACTTATATCTACGGAAACATATCAATATCTTCTTTTTTTTTTTTTAATTTTACTAAGAAAATACTTCAAGCAGTAAAAAAAAGTCCCAATGATAGCAATAATTTGTCACACTATTTAGCATAAAACTGTTATTGGTTTTTTAGCAATTTTTTTTAAAATACTTATATTGATCTCACCAAACTTGGAAAAGTAACAAAAATTTTATTATTACTCCATAATTAATATGATTTCAATATCAAGCCACTTTGTAAATATGATGTTTTCTTTCCCTTCAAGTTTCTATCTTTATGTTTAAGAGGTTTGTTTGAAATATTTTTTTATTTAGAAAGCATTTAAGTTTTTAATGACTTGAACTGATATTTTACAAATTTAGAGATCATCATGGGCTATTAACTGGAATTTCCACAATTGAGACTTCTTATAACTTTCAATACATTTTCATACCCAGGTCTGTAAATTTTTCTTCATATTAGAACATGTATATGTTTGACTCATGGCACTTATGCTAGACGTCATCATGACGCATCGATTTAAACTCTATTTTCTAACACTGTGCAAAGAATGTGCTAACTGACTAGTTTCCAAATTTATATACATTTATATTGCAAGGATTAAGAAATTATGATGGTGATATGTTTGATATTATTGGAACTAATCTTTTAATGTGTGGTCAGATCCAGAGCGTCGCAAAAGTTTATGCACAATGCAGATATTTGAATAAAAAGAAAACCATTCAGCGGAAAGCTTTCAAATTTCTTTTGAAGGTTGGACAAAATGATTCCAAATACGTATCTGGAGCTTTGAAAAATATAACCCAAACAAAAATTACAAATTCCAAAATTTTTTTTTTTTTTTTGCTGACATAAAGTTTGTCCATAGAAGAGATTTCATGCAAATGTCTCTTAAAACGTGATTTGGGGTGGAAAGGCGGAACTTTTTTCTGAAACTATAAAGTGCAGAGATTGCTCAATCAATTGTCGAAATTCCAAAACATCTGCAGTTCTTCGCTAAAGAAGATGAGAAAGTTTGGAAGCTGAATTTTGAAAATAAATCCACTTTGCTAATTTTTCAAATATTACTCGGTGTTTGTGTTGTAGTGCATAGTTTATTATTTTATGGAGAGCATCTGCAGACATGCGTGGCCTAGATGGATTACAATTCTGTCAGCGTGACTTGAGGAGAGATCTAATGAGCATATGCTGTACTTAATCAAGTTAAACTACTGATCATTTATATTAGCCTTTTCGGAAACAGGTGTTCCAGATAAGACCGATTTTAATGGGAAAAGCAGTACAGCATATTCTTATCAGATCTTTCTTCAAGTCACGCTAACATGGGTATCAAAATTGGTTTTGAAAACTGAACATTTTATAAATGCATTAGATACGTAGTTCGGTAAGAAAGAGCACAACTTAAATGAGTATTTTTTAACACAGAAAGCCAGTGTTTTTAGAAAATTAATTTCCACAAAACAGAGAGAGGAACAGAAGATGTAAAAGGAAAATGTTATTGTCCTTTATAATACCTATTATTACGGAAGTGTGAAGCAAAGTAGTTGAAAAAAAATTGAAAACTAGCGTGCAAAATCAAAACAATGGATCAAGTTGTTTTCTTACTGACAAGCATCATTAATTTCGTTATTAAACAATTAAAAGAAGCTACTTATCTAGAAATCAATGAGATAACCAGCCTTTTCTCAAGTTAAAGCTAATTATTTATTATTATATTTTGTGGAGGTCTTCAAAATTTATCTTATATCAACAGCGAAGTTCAGTACTGAAGTGAAGTGAAGAAGTTCATGTTTACAATATTTTTTTTCTCTCAGCTCTCTGGGAAAACTTTTTTAAAAACATAACTTCAAAAGTTATTTTGCGATGATATCTAGCAGTATTCGGCAGTTTTCACGCGGAATTTTAAGTAGAAGAATTATATCTACAAATCCTGTTACACGAAGGTACGATTGTGGTTTAATTACGTCGTTTTATTGCTAACATAACTTAATAGGTTAAGCTAGCTGCAGAAGGTCATTCCAAGCATAGTCTAAAGTTTTTGAAATATTTTGAGAGAAATAGGTGTTAAGAAGTGTGGTTTATTGTGTGTTTTCACAATTGATGTAAAATCATCGGGGCTTTACAAAAAGATAGATATTTTGGCGAGGACCCATTACGCATTCACATTAGACAAATAACAGCTGGTTTGTCGGTTTTACACTTAACTAGAACGGGTACAAGTACCTACATTCATTGTTACCGAATTGGGGATAAGTGTAACATAATAAAAAACTTCTAAAATCAGAGTAGCATCCGTTACCTGCGATTTTCGTGTGATTTAAATGAAAGCTGAATCATAATGTTTATAAGTTTATCTCTGTACTTTTATTATATATTAACGCTAATATATTATACAGCTCCTGGATAAATTATCAAATAGACACGTGGTTTTTCAGTAATTTCAAGAGCATACTACTTAAAAAAGAAGGGGCTTGGAGCCTAAATTTGTCATCTTTTGCTACAAAATCGCAACTAACGACTCCTAACAGTGTAGTTTATAAACTCAAATGCCAGATATCAACATTGTGATGAAACATAACAAAATAGGCGGTTCATACAAGTTCAAATGTTATGACCAACAACAGGCTCCGGGCCCAGCTAAGTTCCTAGTTTTGCTAATTTTAGTAGGAAAAAAAGACTAGCGACAGTAACAGATACCGTATATACTCACGTGTAGGTCAATCTCGCTTATAAGTCGACCCCCCACCCCAAACTTTGAAGAAAAATCGAAAAGCCGCCGCATAAGTCGAGACCGCACTTTCTGAAATGAGCGGAAACGTTATGCTGCGATTTTTTAATATAATGGTTTTGAAAAGTAGGAAAATGAAATGCACTGAAAATTCTTCTGTTAAAAACGTCACAATTGTTATTCTTTTTCATAAAAAGAGAATTTTTACCATCATGATTTTTGTAAATCGGGACCGGATCCGGGAAGGTTTTATCGCACAGGAGTCTGTCCAGGATTTTTCACAAGGTCCGTTTTTTGTGAAAAACTAAATAATTTTGTGAAAATCAAACTTATCAAAAAAAAAAGCAAAAAAAAAATTATATTTGAATTTAATAAAAAATAAAAATAAATTTCATTTATTTTCCTCCTAAAAAAACAGTATTGAACATCAAAAATGTGAAAAATCCGATTCCTGTAGCGGATGCAATGAGATTGCAGTTTTCAAAGTCATGTAAATTCAAAGTTTTAACACAATTAATGCAAAAATAAAATGAAACGATCCATTTAGCATTTAACATTTAGACTCACTAAAAATCAGCTAATTTCGCTTCAAAAATTTTAAAATAGTGATCTGAACAAAAAATAAAGCGAATTTTCATTTATTTGCCTCCTAATAAAGAGTAATTAGCTTGAAAATAACTAAAATTCGATTTTCATATCGTTTGCAGAAATCACATTTTTCAAAATGAAAGCATCAGAAGAAAAAAAAAAGATAATAATTTATTGAAGTCAAATAATTTTAGAGTTACATTTCATCAGGTTTTTTGTTGAATGTCATTAATAATCACCGACATATTCGCCGAAAATTCGGCAGGGAGATGTAACAAAACAGACAATACCCCGAACTTCCAATATTAACCAGAAGAAAAAATACATTAATTCCTGAATACAAGAAAAAAAAAACTCCACCCTTGTAAGCTTAAAAAAAATCCAGACAATTTTCTGCCAAAATAAGGTCAAAACGTTGTACCAAAGAGGTGAGATGGCGATAATTTTAAATAGCTGATCACTCTACCAGAAGCAATCCCATTTTTTTCTCCAACCCTATCTGTTTGCAGTTCTAAATTCATTTGGTAGATAATTGCTATACTTATTATTTCCTTTTGGTTTAAGTCAAGAGCAGGGAGAAAAATCCTTACTCTGCATTTCCAGAGAAATCTATAACAGCAAAATTGCAGCAAGCCATTTTGATTTGCATAGGATAAAGAAAAACAACTACATTTTTTAAGTTGTTAATTTCTTTAAAAGAAACCAACAAAAAGTGCTACACATTAAAGACTTATCGCTTGCCCAAAATATCGCAGGCAGGAAGTGCAGACTTTTTTTTTCCGCAAAATTGTCGGAAAAGCGATTGGCTTCTTCAACTTCAGAAAAGGCCCAAAAGTTATGGGCTTTACACAGAAATATGCTATGAGTTATTTTGATTTCAGATTTGCTTCTTAAATGAATAATGTGTGAAATGTCCATTTTGTTTGATCAGCATTTTGTGAAAGGTTTGTTTTGCTTGATTGGATTTTTGGGAAGGGTCCATTTTACTCGATCGTATTTTTGTGAAGGGTTCGTTTTGCTTGATCGCATTTTTGTGAAGGGTCTGTAAACGAACCCGAATTTCCCCTGACCAGACCCCTGTCGCAATTTTTGAATATAAACATTTTAAAAAGAGGAAAAATGAAATGCAGCAAGCATTTTTGTGTTGAAAATAGCACGATTGTTATTCTTTTTCGCAAGAAAGGTTCATTTTTGCGATCGCGATTTTTGTAAAGGGTTCGGTTTTACGACCGCGGTTTTTGTAAGGGCTCGATTTTGTGGTTACAATTTTTGCTATCTGTTGCTCTTATTTTGCATTATTATCAATACAAATTTGTGATGTAGCCTTATTACATTCCGTTTTGAAAAGATAATCGCCATCCATCGGAAAATTCCCGAATACAATTCCCACGCTTTTCGCGCCGTCGGTCGTTTATTGTAATTATTTATTCTTTATTTCACAATTAAACCATGCAAAAATACAGTGGAATGTATGAGTATTTATTTCTTTAGCGTCTTTTTTAAGTAGTTAGACTAAATCGGAGAAATCTTCTCGTTTTGTAAGTGTTTGTTCGGGAAAAATTTTCGGAAATTCTGCCCTGCGTATAAGTCGACCCCCACTTCAACTTCATTTTTTGGACTAAATTTTTAGACTTATACGCGAGTATATACGGTACGTCTTTATCAACAAAAAAGGTGTTTCTTTTTTAGAATGTTTCAGACTAGTTCACCTCCATTTAAACTTTAAAGGCATTTACAGTCACCTGTAATTGCTTTGCATTTATAGTCGAGACAGCTTATGGTAAAGTTGAAAGGACCAAAAAAAAATTTCATTACAGTCATAACTTCTTAATAAAAAGTTAAATAATGCCCAGTAAGATATGAAGGGGAATTAAAGATATTA
The DNA here is from genome assembly GCA_038373865.1 of Uloborus plumipes. Lineage (NCBI taxonomy): Eukaryota > Metazoa > Arthropoda > Arachnida > Araneae > Uloboridae > Uloborus > Uloborus plumipes. The sequence continues at coordinate 47,572 of JAXGGA010008069.1, forward strand.
GGATATAACCATTAATTTGCTACATATTGCTTTACTATATAAAGACATGACTTAATTTGTTTTCATTACTTTGTACACTGCCTCCCCCCCCCCCAAAAAAAAGAATATATATATATATATATACAATGATGTGGTCAGTAGCAGGAACTTGAAATTGACAGTAATCTGCTCGTCAGGCTTCCGAAATCATAAGTACATCCATTCAACAAGCAGAATGTAAATTTTAGTGGTTGATGAGACCAGTTAAAGTTTTATTCCTGCTTTCCTTTCAAGGGCCGTGGTGGCCCGATCGGTAAGGCATCGGACTCGTGTCCGGAGGGACCCGGGTTCGAAACCTAGCCGATCAAAGATCCACCGCCTTGATTAATGGTGGCTGGGAGGCGTTAAAAATGTCGTGGTCACAAAGTCCTCCAAGTGAAACGATACCTCTGGGGGTGCTGGGCCCTAGGGTTTGCTCGACCCTAGGTTCTGGTTCAAAATTAAGAACAGAGCGCTCTTCAGGGCCCTATCCCGGTTAAACCACGATGCTGTGGTAGGTACGGGGGACCCTGGAGAGTGTGAAGTGAAGTGAAGTGCTTTCCTTTCAAAAATTGTTAGCGTCATCTGTTGAAAGTTTGTTTTGTATCTTTAGTTACAATGTTTAGGTTTTATTTACAAGAAATATAAGCTGAAAAATTTCTACAACATTGAACATATTATTTTAACCATCCTATTGCCTTTCCCTTAAAGCAACAATAAAGATAAATTTTTGTTGGTGTCGTATAGTGGTAGTTATAATGTAAAAAATAATGAAACGCAATAGTTACGTTTGAACTCCCCAGAGTTCGAAACCCTAAACTAAATAGGCAAGGTGTCGATAACCCTAACCATAACAAAAGGAAGATTAACCCTAACGAGATAGAGCACATGGGAAAATAAACAGAAATTTTAAACTGAAGAAACTTATTTATTCATCACAAGGCATTATACAAATTATTTATCTGAGTTAATTTCAGAAAAATCAAGTAAAACCGAGCTTAATAATTTAGACCAGAGATAGCCACAAGTAATAAAACATCACACGCCTAAATCAAACATTAAAAGTCTGCCAAGGGAAATTTAGGTTTAAAAAAAAACAAGGGAAACAAAATTATATAAAAAGAAATGGAAAGGGAAAGAGTAAACTCACGGTACGTTCCAGTAATTTACATAAGAGGCAGATATGCCATAAAAAGGCATACCGCCCAAAATATTCTAAACTACATCTTAAAATCTAAATCAGTGTAAGCCGCCGAGAGAGTGACCCCACTAAAAAAATCCCGCTTAACATCAGGGTTATAAGAAACTAAGGAATTCGCCAAGAGCCGAGCCAAAGCAGGTTTCTCAAAACGGCGCATCGCCAAGACAGAGTAGAGGAGAAGAGGGGAAAAAGTCGCCAAAAGCGATAAATGATCAAACCAGCATTTCTTCCAAACCGCAAGATGCCAATGGCCAAAATGTCCCCCACAGAAAGTGCATGGTAACAATAACGGGAATTTAACGCAGAGCGGGAAGAAAACCAAAGTAAAAGGAACAAAATCCAAATTTTAACCAATGGAGTGTGTAATAAAATATTACACATGACAGTTGGCTTAATTTCTTTACCTAGTTTTAGTGAACAAAAAAATTCTTGTTTCTTTCTCTTCCCAGTCGCTCAAGCATGTTTATTCAAAACAGCTAAATCTCTCCATTTGACATTGTAAATTATTTTGTTTGCATATATTTGTGTTTTTACTTGATTTTTTTTATTATTTAACACTGGAATGCGAGAATGGACCACTGACAGTGTTTACAGATCAGTCAAATTTTGTAGTTACTGGTCAATGAAACCAATGACTTATTTTTCACTCCTGGTCTGTAGTATATGTCTGTTATGTAATAGGCCATAACAGACCTCAACTTGAGATACTTATGTATGAAGTAAAAGTTTGATCACTGATTAATCTGTTATCAATATTTTTCCTTTTAGTTACACATATCGACAACCACCTGGTCCAGCTCCAAAATGGAATTATGTGGTAGCAGATTACACAAATGCTTTCTTCTGGTGGTGGGTTTTAGTACATTGTTGGTACCAGTGGGATCATCTTGTGGTAAGCTTTCTGTTCAACTATAACTATAAGATTGAAAATGCATGCGAACAAACACAACTAAATTTTCTAAGAGTTGACTAGATTTCAGCCATCATTTTTTATGAATTTTAAGATTAAGTCCTTTGTTTTTAGTGGGCTTTTTGAAAAAGGGGAAAATTCCGTGTCGAAGCGATTTTAGGATTTTTTCACCCCTTTCGTATCATTCCCAAATGGGTTTCTCCCATGGTCTGAGAGTGTGTAAGATTCATAGGATCATTTCTATAGATGGTCTGAGAATGTAGGTTACTTTTATTAAATTGAAGGCCGTTTCTTTTTATTATTATTATTTTTTAAAATCCTTTCTGTTTAGCTCTTGTTGATACCTATATCATATTCATGGGTGGCTTATACTGAGGGGAAACTGCCCGCTCACTTTCAAAAGTAAAGGAGCTTTGCCTTTAAGTTAAGTTTAAAAGTAGTGACTAGAGAATATTTGTCATGGCACCCTAGAGTATCTCTATTACATAGACATACAGTAAAACCTCCCTTAACAGACACTCCCAAATAGCAGACACCACTGAATAGTAGCTATTTCAAATAACAGAGTTATTTGAACAAAAAATTTCTTTTTTGAGTGTTTTGACAGTTTTCTGTGTGTTCAATGTCATTTCAAGTGTTTTTTTTAATAGTAATTTTGCCCTTTTCTCTTTCTTATCTACAAATTGCTTAGTGAAATCTTTCAAAGTTTTCCTCTGTCACATTATTATTTCCCCTTTCAAATCTGTTTTGAAATGTTTTTTTCACTGCAGTTGTTAAAAAGAAGCAACCCCATGGTAGTTTTTCTAAAACAAAGTTCATTCGTTAGTTCAGTGCGAAAGTACAATAAAAAAAACATTAAAAGAGATTGATATTTTAAAGACAGATTGATTTCGGGGAGATAATAAGTAGAAACGTTAAGTATGCACTGCCTGCCCAAAATTTTTCAAAGTTTTAAAATTTCAGACTTTCTAAAAGACAGTGAAATTTGGAAAATTTTGGATCATAGTTGAATGTTAAGAGTTTTGTTCTTCAAAGTGCAATTGATTGAACAATTTGTTCTTTTGGAAGGATCTGTGGATTGTACCATTGGACCACCTGTGAATGGAACTGGTGTCTGCAAAATTAGTGACTTTTCTAAACACCTAGAGCTTAAGTTTTTTTTTTTTTTTTTTTTGAGAATATGAGACGTTGAAAGATATGCAACAAGTTTGATATTTATATTGAAAAACAGATTTTCAAAGTTAAAAGAAATAATAAAATTTGTTAAATGAATATTTTATTCATTTTAGTTAATTTTTTACCTGATATAAGTTATATCGATTTAATGCAAGATTAAACTCTTATTAAAATAAGATACAGTTAATAATGCACAATTTTAAATGTCGTAGTGCATGGTAGCAATTATACATATTTAATAGTATATTTTTTCAATAAAATAATTGGTGAAACTTGGAATTGCAAAATACTGTCATCCTCTCCTACAACAGATACCTCCCAATAATGGACAAAAGTTCTGGTTCCGTGGTTGTTTGTTATTTGGAAATACTACTGTATTGATACTATAGACACAAGGCACCCCTTGATTCTGTCTGTGGTATCCACTTAGAGAGCCCCAGCTCTAACTTGTTTTTTTAAAGGAAAAGTTAGTGATAAAATAAATAGTTATTCAATGTCTTATTATTGATTTAATGACATAAAAACACATCTTTTGTACACATTATTCTGTCTTGTTTATGCGTAGGTTGATTTTATATTTCTGGCCCAACAATGAAAAAACAAATATTTATGACGTAAATTGGCGTTATTGTTTTAAAAACTAGACAAGAAGATCAATACACTTGTATATGAGTGTTGACCAATTTTAGAGGCATTTTTCTCACTCATTTTCAAATACTCAAAACCATTTTAAAATCATCGATCTCATTTTCTGTTGCCCAAACTAGTTGATCACGTTATTTATTTTAAATGTCTGGAAATTAAAAAGTCTTTGGCTGACTATACAATGCTGTACAAGGTTTGACCTCTCAACTCAATGTTTTAACCAATCAAAAACTGCTTTGTTTGAGGTGATACACGAGAGCTCGCATTTGTAGTGATAAAGAAAGATTTGCCTCATCTTCTGCTGTTTTCCAACTTTTGTGATGTCTTCCAGCAAACAAGTGGACAAGTACCATTCAAAATCGACAGTTCTGTATTCCTATAACACCATGTTACCGGTTATTGCGAAGATATAGACAACCATTCGTTTCAGTGTTTCTCCCATGAATAACTTTTGCTACATTTATTCATCTTGGAAGACAAAATATAGTCAATTTTTGTTTTCTTTTCATTTGAATATGAAAATGATTCTTCACCTGTATAGATGTAACAGGCACGTGCCGTCAATTAATGCCTAGGGTAGGCAAATGCGAAGATTTGTGGAATAATATAGATCTTTAAAAACGCATAAAATGTAAAAAGCAATAAAAAATATGAATATGAAAGATGTTTACTTACAATACAAATAAAATAGATATATGCAGGAATATTCGCCTGCATATATGTATGTAATTTATATATATCATTTCCATATTGGATACAGTTTCAACTTAATCCTACGAAAAAGCGGGATAGTAAAAAAAAACCTAAAACAGTTGAAAATTACTGCATTTGATAAAAAAGAAAACACGACAATGGAGTAGCAAACTGTAAGCATTCAACAGTACTGTACAAAAGACGATATCAAGACATCTAGACCGTAGAAACGCCACAGACTCTATAGGCACAGTTCTGCGCATCCGTAGTCAAGTTTCGGCGGAGAAAAGAAGAAACTGCAAAGGCACTTTTCGGACAGCCTTTCGTCGCCGCTTTTCGAACATTAGGGGAGAAAAGTGCGGGGCACGTGCACTTCCTAATACTACGCACAGTATAGATACAGTGGTTGAAAAGCAGCGGTAGTCGGTGCTTTTTAAGGAAGAAAAATGAACATTTCCGGGGTTTTTTCTGCTCTATTCGCTGTTTATTGCCTTTATGTTTCCTAATCAGAGCATTACATGTCATTTAATGAGATTAAAAAATTGGTATTTTTTCTTCATGTGTAGGCACTGCCTACCTTGCCTACCCAGACGGCACGTCTCTGAGATGTAATGCATTGTCTTTGATGCACTTTAAACATATTTTTTTAGCATTTCCTTGCACTAGTTGACACAGGTATTCATTCTATTAAGTTTTTCCCAGACTCTGGGGATTCACTGAACAATTTTTTTTTTTTGGCCAAATGTTTTTGCAATATCATTGATTTTTTCCATAGTGATGTCGAAAGATGCCTCAATCTCAGGATATGTCGCACAAAGATCATGCTTTATCAATTCACTAGCAATATCGATATTTTCTGGCACAGCTAGTTTTTCCTGGAGCAAACGTCAACCCGGATTTATTTGGTCATTCAATTTTTTTATTGTTATAGGATGGTGTTGCGAGTTGCAACACTTCATAAAGAATTAAGTTCATTAATCCAAACTAGTCTCAATAATCCATGTCGAAATCGAGGAAAAATAGTCGCACAAAAATGTTCGAGTCAATTTCATTTTTTTGCGTATGAAGATTTTTTCAACTTCTTTAAAAAACAGAAATTCCGCTAAAATGACAAAACTTTCTAGAGGAATTATGTTTTTAAATAACAAATTTTCGTTTGGAATCATCAGCGATCATTTAGAATTTTTTTCTGTTGCCAAGGCCAGAGATATAAGTAGCAACCCTCGTAAGCAAGGAGTTAGAAAAACTTGATTATGGCCTCTCCTAGGTCTTCTTTCAAAAACTGCATTTGAAGGCTATTTTATAATGCTGACATAACTGTTCTATTTTGTTCAAGGGTTAGTTGGCTGTTTTAAATTATTGTTAAGCATACCAATTTGGCATGTCACAATTTATCATTCTGTTACCACAAAAAACAAAGGAAATTTTTTATATGAAAACTGCAAGGTTCAACATTTTCTAATCATTCACATATTTAGATTCTTTAGGTTTTCATAGTTTGCTCTTATTAAATTTAAAAGCATTGATGTAAGAAGAAGGAATGCTTCTCCTTATTTTGTGAACTTCTGCTGCTGATTATGATTTCTCGAGGCTCAAAGGACAATGTATCCAGAATTTGAGTTAAAGTTGCAGAAGTCTCAAATCTTCCTTATAACAGTTTGGATCAGCATTAGAAATAAGGGGTCGTTAGTCGCATTTTGCGACCAAAAATTTTGATTTGGCTAGGTTTATAGTTCTAGAAGCCAAATTTGACGCCTAAAATTCTGAATCACATTGGAGATTTTTTTTCCTGACTTATCATGACTAATAGCATGATGGATCTAAATGATAGATTTGTAACAGTAGTTTTAAAATGCAACCAATTTTGTTTTTGAAAACCATTTTCTTCTGTATATTTTAGACTGTTTGCAAATATGCTATCGGCAATGTGGATAATTTCTGTCTTTAAGCATTTCTTTACAATTGAATGGATTTTTATTTGATTCATTAAAAATGGCACCTGGGTTGTTTATTTTACGGCTTAAAAACTTATAGTAGGTGTCACTATGACGCCTAGTTTTAAATTCTTATTTCTAACACTGGCTAGGATATCTAAATTGTTTTCTAGAAGGTGGAAAATTTTTACAAAATATCTTAGGCTCAAAGCATGTTCTTTAAATTATTTATGACTGCAGTAACTGAAATATAAACATGAAATAAAATTTCACTCAGAAAATGGAAGTGCTAAGTTTCATTATTAATTCAATGCTGTAGAATTTTTCTAAATCTCAAGCGCAAAAAAAAGCAAGAGAGCTTTATGCTTTGTATGTATTTCTTAATATGTTAAGTTTTAAACATTGTTTTATCTTTAGGGTGAATGGGAATATCCTGATCCAGGAAAATGGACTAACGAACAGCTTGGAATTGTTGCAGAAGAATTGTGAAAAGGAACAGCATGGCAATTACTAAAGAAATTCATTGCAGTTATACTGAGAAAATTATATATTATTTCTGTTTATATTAGTTCTGTACATTAAATGAATTGTAGTAAAAATTGTGTGAGATGGATTATTTATTTGTTACTTATCACACGAAAATTTTGTTTGCATTAGTTTCCATCTTAAATCTTATGCACATTTAAGAGTTGACTGTAAAGATTTTCTATACTATGATTGTGTTAGGAATGTAAAAGCTGTTTTTTTAATCTAGGTTTTTTGTCAAATTTGTATGTTACATTTCACATTTGGACGCATGACCACTATTAATTATAGACATGTTTCAGACCTTAATACATGTAGTAAATACATCTGTAAAAATGCTTGTTACTTAAAACTTTATTTACAGTATAAACAAATATACATTCTTTTTTCAAAGACACTTAATTTCATGATTGAGAAATGCAAAACAGAAAGTTTTTTATTCAGGTACAGAATAAATTCAAGAAATGATTGTCTTTAATTAATACATAATGGAAATATCAATACTTTTTTAAACAGCTATAATTGTTATTTAATTTGGCAAGAAGATTAGATATGAATAAATATTAGGACAACATTTAATGCAATTACACTTAAAATAAATAATTCACTTGAGCAAATTGATACACTTTAACATGACAAAAACATAATTTACTAGGTCAACTTCAAAAGAATTTCTTAGCTAAACTTAATACAAATTAATTATAAAACACTATTTTTGCAACTAGAAATAACTATCTATTCATTTAATAGCAAGTAATATCTTTGGTTAACCTAATTTCAAAGCTATAAATGTGCAAGCCATGCTTCATTATCTTTAAATATGTCAAGAATCGGAATTAGTTGCTGTCCATCGCCATACTGCCACTTTCATTCTGTCCCACATAGCACCGAAGGAATCAAAAGCTGGACGTACGTCTAAAATTGCAAACTTCCCGCTATCGACATTCACTTGGCCTCCGTCATAGTAGTCGATGATGTATCGCACTTCCTTGCCGCACCGGTCCACAATCCAATCGTGGCGATCAAATGGCAATTCATAGCTAAAAAAGTTATTTAATATACTGTAAAGGCCTTTTTATTCGCGAGGCCTTAATTTTCGCGAGCCCTTCGTAATCGCGAAAATTTAGGCCTCGCGAATTTTTTTTTACTTTGGACTTTTTCACCTTTCGGTTCTGTACATGCAAAATTCGCGAAATTTTCGGCCCGCGAAATCACCGATATATTCATTTTCGCGAAAATTACGGCCCGCGAAATTAAAGGCCTTTACAGTATACAATGCAGTTCTGATGCTCTTGAAGACTAATTAGAGATTACTAAAGTATTACTTAGCATTACCCAGGTATTTATATACATAACTTACATTATTCTTTTAATCAATTGTATCATTTCTAGTACATTTATAAATGCATGAGCCTAGTAGCAGAGTTTTTTCCGCAGTCTGTGACAGAAATTAAAAATAAAAAACAAGATTTCAAGGTAAATCTACGTTCTTCAATCGTAAAACCTTAACTGACACCAAGATAAGCTCAAAAATAAGATGCTAATACAAGTAACATGTTACCAGTTGATTATATCTCAGAAAAAACGGTACAAATCTTCATCACATGGAATTATGATTTTCTTCTTTAAAAACATTAGGACTTTTTTGTCTCCCCAAAAGAAATATTCTGCGAACTTAAGTTGCAGCGTCAGGCTGTACTGGGAACATGAGTATGTACTTTTTTATTAGATTTATAAACAACAAATAATAATTTATATATATATATATATATACACTGAAGTGACAAAAGTCATGGGATACCTCTTAATATCGTGTCGGCCCTCCTTTTGCCCGGCGAAGTGCAACAACTCGACGTGGCATGGACTCAACAAGTCGTTGGAAGTCTTCTGCAGGAATATTGAGCCATGCTGTCTCGATAGACGTCCATAATTGTGAAAGCGTTGATGGGGCAGGATTTTGGGCACGAACAGACCTCTCGATGGTGTCCCATAAATGCTCAATAGGATTCATGTCGGGCGATCTAGGTGGCCAAATCATTCGTTGGAATTGTCCAGAATTTTCTTCAAACCAATTGCGAACAGTTGTGGCCCGGTGACATGGCGCATTGTCATCCATAAAAATCCCATCGTTGTTTGGGTACATGAAGTCCATGAATGGCTGCAAGTGATCTCCAAGTAGCTGCACATAAGCATTTCCAGTCAATGTTCGGTCCAGTCGCACTAGAGGACCAAGTCCATGCCATGAAAAAACAGCCCACACCATTACGGAGCCACCACCAGCTTGAACAGTGCCTTGCTGACAGTTTGGGGGGTCCATGGCTTCGTGGGGTCTGCGCCACACTCGAACCCTACCATCGGCTCTTACCAGCTGAAATCGTGACTCATCGGACCAGGCCACGGTTTTCCATTCATCTAGGGACCAACCGATATGCTCACGTGCCCACGAGAGTCGCTGCAAGCGATGTCGTTCTGTCAGTAAAGGCACTCGAGTCGGTCTTCTGCTGGAATAGCCCAAGAAATCCAAATTTCTCCGCACAGTTCTAGCAGACACGTCCATTGTACGTCCCACATTGATTTCTACGGTGATTTGACGCAGTGTTGCTTGTCTGTTAGAATTTACGACTCTTTGCAGACGTCGCCGGTCTCGATCTTTAAGTGCAGGCGGTCGACCACTGCGCTGTCCATGGTGGGATGTTATGCCTGAAATTTCATACTCTCGGCACACTCTTGACACAGTGGATCTGGGAATGTTGAATTCTCTAACGATTTCCGAAATGGCATGACCCATGCGTCTAGCTCCAACTAACATTCCGCGTTCAAAGTCTGTTAACTCACGTCGTGCGGTCATCATCACGTTAAAACCTCTTCACATGAATAACTTGAACAGAAATGAAAGCTCTGTAAAAGCACTGCGCATTTATACCTGTTCTATGCGATGCTACTGCCATCTGAAAATTTGCATATTGCTATCCCATGACTTTTGTCACTTCAGTGTACATACATACATACATATACATAAGGGTGATTCAAAAAAAAAATTTTTTGAATTTCTCTGGTCTTACCCCGCAGTTTTTTTACACTATTCATGAATGTGATGTACGTAAAATTTTAGCTCAATTAAATAATATTTAGAGGTCGCTCAACGCGATCGAATTCTGTTGAAAATTAGCAATTTCGAGAGTTGGAGTATATAGCTTCATTACCCGAAATAATATTATTCTTCATATAAAATAGAATAACTTAAAACGTTAGTTTACTCTACTAAGTAATTAGTCAATAAATTAATAGCTCAAAGTGAGTTGTAACGATTACCCCCCCCCCCCCCCCCCCGCTCCAAAGCTGCATTTTCTCTTACCTGAGTTTGGGTAGAAAATGCAGCTGCAAGTTCGGGCTGTGGTTTCTGTTTTCTTTTCGGTTGTTTGAGGTGTATGAGTTTATTTGGCTAAAACACCTAGCATCCACTCTAGACAGGGCCCAGTATAAGTGACAGAAAGCCACTTTGATAGTAGCTGCTACAGTACAGAGTATGGGTCAAAATGGGGAGGATTTGACAACATCCATAAAACGGTAAATGCAAACTATTCGCTCTGAATTGGCCGTTAACAAAATTCCTTTAAATCTAGGACTTCCTTTGATAGTTCACTGGAACGAAACACTTATGCAAAATATATTGGGAAAATGAAGGATGATCGGCGGGTTTCATACCAGTATTAGTATCAGGACCACAAGCATTGATGATTTACTTCTGGGTTCTAGTAAGTTAGTCAGGCATTGGAAGTGCTACGGAAAATGCTGCTATACGATAACCAGTTAGATAAATGGGAACTTACTGAGCTCGTACGTGGTATGTGTTTCAATACGACATGCATTGCCGGTACTAAAGTTGGAGCATGTTTGAACTTGGGGAAAAAAACTAGGGAAGAGACTTTTATATTGTGCTTTCCGCCATTATATTTTAGACATTGTGTTTTCTGTGGTATTACAACCGAAATCTATTCTACTCTTGGTCTCTCGGTATTTTAACCGATAAACCAAGAAATAAGTAGAATTGGGGTATTTGATTGCGTGCAATGTCAGATGCGATGTTCACGCAATTGCGTGGAACCATCCACTGCCATTGGATCTACAATACTGCTTTTTAAGCGGTTTTAGCAATCATAGTCCAGAATAAAACATTCTAATTTTAAACCTGGAGTGAGGAATGATGAGGTTGAGGAGTTGGTAGCACATTCAGAGCAACGTGCAACTAGTAATGGAAGTTGCGCAAAGTTAACTTCTGATGACCCATG
>JAXGGA010008070.1:0-58952 GCA_038373865.1 Uloborus plumipes
AAACTGCAAACCATTACAGTAATTTGCAATTTTTTGTTTCATTAACGCTGTTTTTATCGCCGTTTATCTTCATTTAAGTGATTTCACACAAATGTATTTTAGAAAAGAGATTATTTAATTCCTTAATCCTTCGAAACTAGTCGAAGGATTAAGTCGAACCTGTCGAATCTACTGTTCTGAATACTTGACCAAAAATGAGAATTTTTCTCACACCACCTGTTTCTTCAATTTTTTTTTAAATGACTTTTAGTTGAAAATATTTCATTTACTATTTCGAAAAAGCACTTTCGTAAAGGAAGTTCTCTCACAGTCTTCTCAAGGGTCCCAAGAGACCCAATGAACACTTCGAAAAAATGGAATATTCTAGTTTAAGGTTTCGAGTTGTCAATGCTTTTTTAAGTTACCGAGACTTGACTGTATATCATTATTTCAGTTGTGTTGAAGTTATTTGAACAATAATTTTCTTCGCTTGAACATGTGAAAAGTTATTGTTCAGGGATATTAGTTAAGGATTCCGGGCTGTTGTGCCGTGGTCTGAATGGCTTTAATCCATACGTTTCGAGCGCAACTGCGGCGGTCATCTTCAGTGGGTGTCGTTGATTGATTTTAATCAATGAAAATTAATCAACGACACCCACTGAAGATGACCGCCGCAGTTGCGATCGAAACGTATGGATTAAAGCCATTCAGACCACGGCACAACAGCCCGGAATCCTTAACTAATACTTACACCGGCCGTGAAAGCAATCATTCTTATATTTTTCAGGGACTTACCCGTCATGCAGTCTTGGCTCAGATGCTCCAACAACTCCGATAGGCTGTAAAACTGAAGCTTGCAGTGCTCACAAGTATGTTGTTGCTCGCCCTCATCTGGATCCAAAAGCGATTCAGGATCGTCAGAAACTGCAGAAAAAAAAAATCAACAATTTAAAAAGTAGGCAACGAATTTTAATTTATTTTGACGCACAGAAAAATTTTACGAATCATTGTGAAGCATTTAGACTTGTTTGTAATAAAAGGTAAGGTGGGGTAAAATGGGTATTAAATCTATAACTTAGTGTAACTAAATTTGAAATTCATAACGTTGATATCAAAGAAAAGACTGAACAAGAGTCAATTTATTATACACGTTAATCTATTATACTAACATTACTTTAAAATTTGAATTTTTTCCTTAGCTCAACGTGTATCATTCCATCTGTATACTACAATGTTTTAAAAGAAATAAATATATTATTTTGTCCAGCGGTTCCCAAACTTTTTAGGCCATGGAATTCTTAGTGTTTCACATTTACGTCAAAAAACTCCATTTTTGTTATTGACTAAACTACACAATGTTAACGATCTGGAAGTCAAGTACTAATCATTGGCTATCAGAATTTCTTTCTCAACGTAGAAGAAAATTGGAGAGGTAATTTGAGTTCCACTGAACACACTTCCCGTTTCACACCACAATGCGGTAAAATGGGTCCGAACTTTTCAAGTTCAGCCAAACTAATGTAAAAAATTCTTCGTTTTAATTGCTCGTATCTGCTATGAATAACAATTGAATGGGTAGTTTCTACTGTCAGAAATTTTCCATTCTCGACCTTTATTCTTGTGGTGAATCTCGCGAAAATTTGTATTGTGCACATACAAATTCATAAGTATATCTCTTTTTCTGAAAAAGTATTACATTTTAAAAAGAATGATTTTTATCTTCTTGTTTTCTTTCTTTTTTTTAAAGTGCAAAATATACATTTCAGCCTTTCCGGATGCTTAGCTTCGCGAATCTTAATTTTGCGTAAATTGGTATCTAAAATAATTATTCTGAAACGTACAGTATTATTAATTTTTATGTAAATACATTACAAGATCTAAAAAATTGTCATTAGTTAGAATTTGTGAACTAACCAATTTGCAATATTTAAGCTTATAATTATCTATGAATCATAATAAATAAATGCATATAAATAAGGAATTTCGTTAACACCATTAACGAAAAAGGTGATAGAACAGAACAACAAATCAACAACATTAAAACATTGCCATTAAACTACTCTGAAAGTCTGTTACATTACACTTGTAATATTCTTACCATTTTAGAGCATCTTAAACTGTCCGCAGAGTTTTATTTAAGAAGCGAAGAAACTTGTAAACAAACCGTTTTCCTCCGAAGAGAAAAATAAACTAAAGGAAATGTAGCGAAGCAACTATTTAAAACTAGTAAAGGAAAAGAGTAAACAAACAGTAGTTGTTTAAATAAAGGAATCTAAGAAAGAAAGAAATATATATTAAACAAATGTTTTAAGCTATGAGGGAGAAATAGACCTTTTTGTTAAATTTTAGAATTATTTAACAAATTTTTTCATGAATAAAGATAAAAATACTTGAAAATGAAAGTGTACTTTTTTTCCTAATCTGACAAAAAAAAAAAGAAGAAGAAAAACATTATTGTGTACGCAAAGTGCGCTCTGCCCAAAAAATTTACGAGTTGTAGCGTACTAAGTGCGGTCGCTCGCTGGTATTTCTAATTTCACATTAGCTACCAGTTTTTTTGGCTCTCTTTGCTATATAAGAGGATTTTTGCCTCCAACTCGACTAATTTCGTATTCCATGCTGATGAAAGCAGAATAAGCTCGAAACAGCTGTCCATGGATCGAAATGGTCGAGTTAGCGGTGTATTGCATGTTTCTGCCTTAGCCCTTGCTTAGAGGCGGTTACTCACTGCTTTAAACAAGACAATGCTTAGAGTCGAAATTTATTACATGAAACCATCAGGAAAAACCCGTTAAGAAATAAATTTCCAAAAGATCCTAAAGAGAATAAACCTTGTCAAATGAATGAAACCACTTATGAATAAAATAGCAATAAATTTGCAAATAGGAAAATTATGTACCGAAGCAGAAGCAAATGTAACACACGAAAAAACAGCAGAAAGAAAACATAATGAAATAAAATGAAATGAAATTAGTCAAAAAGGTGTGCAAAAAATTGAAAAGGTAAATTAATTAATTAATGTAAAGTTGAGCGACACGAAAAACCAAAAGGCTAACAAATATAATTTAAACAAAAGGACACCAAACAGAGGAAAAGTAAGGAATGGCATTTAGATCATTAATTAAGTCAAAACTGTTTTTCAAAATATGGAAGGATTCCCAAAAATCAAGATCTTGATTTTTGGGAAAAATCAAGCTATTTCTTAATTCCTTTAATCCTATCCTCTTTAAATGCTATTCCTTACTTTTCCTCTGTTTGGCGTCCTTTTGTATAAATTATACTTGTTAGCCTTTTGGCTTTTCGTGTCGCTTATCTTTACATTAATTAATTAATTTACCTTTTCAATTTTTTGCATACATTTTTTACTAATTTCATTTCATTTTATTTCATTATGTTTTCTTTCTTCTGTTTTTCCGTGTGTTGCATTTGCTTCTGCTTCGGTACATAATTTTCCTATTTGCAAATTTATTGCTATTTTATTCATAAGTGGTTTCATTCATTTGACAAGGTTTATTATCTTTAGGATTTTGTGGAAATTTATTTCTTAATTGGTTTTTCCTGATGGTTTCATGTAATAAATTTCGGCTCTAAGCATTGTCTTGTTTATTTTGTTAATATCCAGTTTTGCCATTCATACTGACTTTTGTTCCTCCGTGTTGCTTTTATCGGATGATTCTTCATCCTAAAGCTCACGCTTTTTGCATTGAAAAAGGCGCTCCTTGTAGCCCCGAAACACGTGTCTGCAGTATACCTGTACTTTTGTGCTTCTTTAACGTTGGATTAAAACTTCACTTCAATCGCACAAAGGTATTTCTTGTATTTATAGCTCTTGTGTTATGAAAGCATGAACTTTAAAGAAGATAGTGGTTTAGTAGAGATGTAAAAGGTTTACCATTGTCCAGAAACGGAAGCTTTAAATCCATGTTATGCTGTATTTTGGAGATTTTCATTCTTATTTTTAGGGCTGCGGAGTTGAAGGCAAAATGAGGGACTCCTACACCGACTCTTGAAATTTTAGAGTCTTTGACTCGGACAAAAAGAAAGTAATAAATGTCGTTCCCCTCTTCTAGTGGTCAGAGGAGTCTGACCGGGAAGGGGAGGCCCCGGGTTCGAATCCCAGCTTGGGCATGGATGAGCTATCTCTTTCTTGTCTGTCCTTGTCTTTTCTCTGTGTGAATGTGCGTGTTGTGAATATCTGCCTGCCTTATAAACGGGTCTCATGGCATGCGTGTTGAGCTAAATAGAACTTCCACCTTAATGGTGCTAGTAAAAACGGAAGCCAAACCTATTCCACCTTAAATCAGGTAGATCTTTCTACGCGGGCTCGGGTGCCCTACTCAGGAGTGGTATACTTAACAACAGCAACAAGAAGAACGAAGAGGAATTCATTAAGGTTTTTCGTTTTTCATATAATTCGAAATTTGTACAAATTTTGGGATCTACACATTAAACTCTTGATGTCACCTACCGAATGCAAAAAAAAAAAAAAAAATCTTGCTGACACTTTTGAGTATTCACTGTTTACTCTCACTAACACCCTTTTGTATCTCTACGCATCTTTTATACTTCAAAAAAGTTTTTTTTTTTTGCCAACAGTTCATCAAGTCAGTTTCTAATAAGTGCAAGGGTTGACTTTTTAAAAAATTGCAAGCACTCCATCCCCCTCCCCAGCTTAAAAGAAAAAACATTGCAACACTCCCTATTAGAAGTATATCTTAAACTCTCTATTCATGAACGTAGCGAATTTATCATTATACTCTACAAGTAATACATCATAACTATGAATTTACCAAGTAACTCTCGAGATTATGTAATAAGATTCCTTGAATTTCCACTTCTCCGGCTTGGAATTCCACACCACTAGAAGGTTAATATCTTCACCCTTGAGATTGTGCAGCCATCCTCTGGGGACGAAGAGGAATCTTCTTTATAGACTTAGTTTCATCCCGATGTGATCGTCGGTCAGCCATTCATGACGTCACCAGGGATAGGCTGGACAGTTCACGGTGATGAATGGGGAAAGGTTGCTGTCTGGGGGGAATTCGGGTTTCGGACACTGGCGTTGCCTTGATTGGGTAAAGGTCAGTTCTCGGTCAACTGGAGGAATTATTAAAGTGGACATTTTATTGATCGCAGACATTGAAAGTCTAGGAGCAAGTTTTAGTTGCTGAGTAATGTGCCAATAGTAAGTGAAGCAGCAATATGTTATTTGGGTTTAGAAATGGAGTCAGTAGAGTAAAAAGATATATAAAGGGGGAGAGAGAGTGACAGAAAAGTGATAGGTACTATTAAAAACTAAACTCATTTATGCAATGATTTTTTGCAGGATTAATAATCATATTTGTCATTGTAAGAATAATGGTAGAGTAAGTCATCTAAAATAGTTTCGAGTGATTGCAAGTTTTGTTAAAGTATCTGAAAAACAATCATGATTGTACATTTATCTTCAAAAGAAGAATCGGTACTTAAACATAAGTACTTTAGTCATATCTTGCAATAACTTTTATGGAAAAATACTTGTAACTTGTTTTAAAGTACCTATATGAAACATTGACACTACTCTCACATTCTTAAATTTATAATGGGCTTATTGAAAGAATAGCATTGGTACAGTACAACTCGTAAACGGCGAGTTGTACCGTACCTATGTGCAGATTCTCGCTAGTGGTCTATCATATTAGCTACCAGTATTTTTGACCCTCTTTGCTTCTATAAGAGGAGTTTTGCCTCCAGCTCGGTTACTTCTTATTCCATGCTAACGAAAGCTAAAAAGTACAAAACTGCAGTCCATGGGTGGAATAACCGAGTTGGTGAAAAAATGCAAGCATACCCATGTCAATAACTTTGCATTATTAATTCGCTAATGTTGTACTTTATGTGTCCATATAAAATACAGCATTAGCAAAATAATAATGCAAAGTTGCAAAGTTTTTTTGTAATTTTGTATCAGTTGTACTTTTATTAAATAAGCAATATGTATATTCAAATATATATTAGCAAAATAATATGTTTTGTCACATGAAAACTATTTTGCAGGTAATATAGTACCGTATCTCTCATCTATTCAATTAATTGCAACTTCAGGATGGCATTTATGATATTGGGTTGTTTCAAAAATTGAAGGGGGAAAAAGAATTTATGATGAAAAGTCCTATCAAAGGTCAGATTTTCAAAAGGACAATAAATCCTTAAAAATTTATGAAAACGATAGTTAGCATCTTAAAGAAGTAGTAGACGGGAAGAAGCTTAACAACAATCAATGTATAATACAAACATACCCGAGTAATTTAATTTGTGCTAAATGATTCCTTTGTACAAATTTCCAGATTTTTTTTTTTTTTTGGTTAAGTTTCAGCTAAGCTTTATTCAGGTCATTATCCTATAATTTTTAAAATCTGTGAAAAAAACTACATTTTTTTATTTTTCCTAAACGGTTATGCTGATTGTAGAAAAACTCTCAATAGCAAATTCATTTCTCTCGAAAACATTTCCAAATTTACGATGCACATTTTTATTTATCGAAAAACTTAAATCTTTGTCTTTTTTTAAATTATCATGTAAAAAATTATATTAAATTACCCTACATTAAACTAATTTTATGAAAAGTAGTCTATCTAGTTGAAAAATCAGAATTAGCGAAGGAAAAAAATAGAAAAGTGTCTCATCCGCTGTCAAAACTATTCACACAACAGATTTTAGCAAATTTTTAAAACAAAAACCTCATCTTGAGGAAGATGGATTAGCTCATTGTTCAGCGTTGATAACCTTAAGCAACGGTAGCAGAGGGGGGAAGCATATGAAAAGTTGCCCCTTTCCTCTGGAGAGATCCTATCTATTCCTTAATGAATCTGTCACGACACGGGGGATGAAATTCTCAGCTTTTCCACTCTTTTTAATCAATCCCAGCCACAATAATAATTCCCAAGAAAAATTTTCTTCTCCAAGAGCATTTCCTCATGTTTATAAACAAGGAAGAGTTAAGTGGCTTTCTTTTTAGTTCCTCTGCAGTGTGCTGTTGGTGAAAAAAAATGGCCTTCGCATTGTTCTCCCAGCTTTTATGAAAATTAGCCACGACGTGGGTAAGTAATTGGGGTGCCTAAAAAAGAGAAATAATTAAAACTTTACGTAAATAATGGTTGCTCCTGTGAGGAAGTTCATTAATATTGTTCAAAATTGGCTCGTGCTCTTATAGATAAATGGCTCGACCAGAGTTCCAAGCGATTGTTTGCGAATGATCCACAAGTGAACGACCCGGTCATCACGTGCGTTCGGAAAATCGAACAAGCTTAAGAGTTCATTAAGGAATTGATGAAGTTTGAGTTTCAAATGTTTTAAAAAGTACACATTATGTTTTATTTATGAGCCATTTATCTTCATATAAGTCACATATCAGTATGCACAAAGGCTACGCTTTGATGAAAAGGCTAAAGACAATGCTCGTTCAGGACTAAACAAGAAGATGCTGATTAACAGCAAAAATTGGCTTCAAAAGCAAAAGAAGTTCTTCAATTATCTGATGTCATAAAAGTGATACATCAGAAAAACCCTTGCTGTTTTGTAACATGGTAAGATAGATATTATCGTATCTGCCCCTAGATGACGAAAAATGAAAGCCTATCCTGATGAAAAATCACTGTGTTTGTTCATTTCACCTAGCCAACAGATGTATTTACGGATTTTGTCCCGGAAGAATAAATGTTTAAGTAGGCTAGTAATTTCCTTTCACGTCATTTCCAACGCGGGAGTGTTCCAACTTCTAGCATTTCAATGTAGGCTATTGATTTGTTCTTTAGTCGTAGGCGTTCTTTAATTATTTGATGTCGTAAAAGTGATACATCAGAAAACTATGTGTGTTACATGTCCTCCTTTCTAGAGCATCTATACCAGATCCATGATACCTTCTCATTTAGTACCACAAGTCCATGTTTTCCCTCACTCCACAGCAGCACCGCAGGGGCGTCAAAACATTCTAGGATATGGACAGGTGGAGCAGGACGAGAACAAGGGCAAGGGGAAAAAGCTCTTGACTTTATCAATGAATTTAATAGGTTTAGTGCAGACGCACTAATTGCAAGCCCATAACTACAGGTGAAAAAGCAAAACTGAACTTGGATAGAACATGTTCTCAGAATGAAGGCAATAGACCCAACAAGAACTGCTCTCACCTAGACCCCTGATGGCAAAAGGAAACGAGGCCGTCCAAAACTTACCTGGCTCCAGATGGCCATTCAAGAACGAAATGCCTATGACTGACCAACCTTGACTCGAGCTAGGGAAGCAGCACTTAACCGTACAGGCTGGAAAGCCACGCTAGCGGCCTTTATGCGCCACTAGGCGTTAAGAGACTAAAGAAGAAGAAGAAGAAGTATGGCCGCTACATTACGTCAGGAAACTTCTTGCTGTTTTGTAAACAAACCAGAACGCTTTAAAAGCATAGGCAGGAAATGGTGAAACGACTAAAGACAATGCTTGTTTCAGCATTAAATATAATTTTAAAAAGAGGAATAAGAGAAATTACAGCAGTTTTGTTGCATGGTATCATGGTAAGACAGATAATATAAGTCATCTGAGATGACGAAGAACTGGCGTAGTTAAAAATTGAAGTGCTTGTTCACTGCATTAGTCTATTGATGTATTTGCAAATTTCGTCCCGAACGATTCAATCTTTAACTATACTAGGTATTTTCTGTTCGGTTAGATCCAACTGTGGTATATTCCAACTTTGTTCAGTCCAATCTAAGTTATTGATTTTACATTAAGTTGTAGAAGGTCTTTTAAATTATCTGATGATTAAAAAAATTATACACCAGAGAAACATTTGTTCTCTTTTCGGTTGCTGCACTTTTCTAATTTCTTAATATCGAAACTAGCGGTAATTATTTTTATTAATACAATACAAGTAGGACTATTGTCATCGTTTAATATTTGCATAAATGAAATCAAAATAAAACTCTCCTGATGGTATTATGAAAAATCTATGAATATCTTTTTTTACTCTAGTAGAAAAATTAAATGAAATTTTCAAGTTTTACGAGCTTAATAATTTTACCCCTGTGAGGCATGGGTGGCTTCATTTGAGGTACCATGTTTTTACAGATAGTTGATACACTAGCTTCAACAGTTGTCTGAATAAAAGAAATAAAATAAAATGATGGCCTCAAATTAAACCATTGTGCTTCACTTGGCTAACTGAAGCTTTCAGAATTTAGAATCATTAAATTGCTTCCATTAGAGTTATTACAGGCATCATTTAGCAGACTGTTTGTTCAGTTAACAACTTCTCCTAAATTAATACATAATATCAAAAACCCAATGTGTCTCTTACAATGTGCAAATGATCAGATTTTAATTAGGAAGAAAGCGCCATTTAGATGACAGGGAGAACTAGGGACGGTTGCACTCTTATCGACTAGAATGACTGCTAGGAAATTACAGCTAAGAGAACAGGGAATCTAAAATAAGAGAGATGGGTATGCACACTGAATAGTTAAGAATTTTAATTAAATCCATGAGAAATCATAAATCTTCAAAACTGGATGGAATGATATCCAGAATATTTATGATGAACTACGCTACTATAAATACTGATGAATACAGACAATTTTTTTAGCAGTCTTAAAATAAAATTTGAAGTTTCACAATATTATATTAGTAATATATATAAAATTTCTTCTTAAATGCGTATTGCAGGGAGTTCAAACCAATTGGGTTAAAAAGGGGGTTATAATTCTGAATTAATAGCTATTAACTTCAAACAAGAGGGTGAAAGAATCACTTTGAAATGCAATGTAAGTTGAGTATGGAATTCTTCAATATTTTAAAATGCTTTGTCGTATTTAATATTATCTAATATTTTGATATGTACGCTTTTGTTGAGAAAGTCTCCCTCTTTTCTCTATTTTCGTAACGTATTCAACAAAATTTGAATAAAAATACATTGATAAACATGTGTATGATCGACATTGATGTTTCAACCTCTTAGTTTATTTTTACGTAAAATATTAAATAAAAACGATTTAATAAAGTACATTCTCTTCATGTTATTGATACTTCAAAATCTTAATCTGAGAAAAACAAAGAGTTATTGATTAAAAATAAATCTAATTTTACTGCGAAAACATCCCGAATGCAAAACATCGATTGAAAACATTGGATTCATACTGTCATGCTTCTACAATCATTCAAGATTACTTTCTAATTTTAAAGTGAATGTAAAAATTTTCATTGATTACTCAAATATTTCTGAGTTTAGAAATAAATTCCCCACATTTTTCGGAAAGGAGTTGCGACTTTTCATCCCTAACGGAACATGCTAGCGCACATGTCTCATCAATTTACACAAAATCTACACTGCAAAAAATAAGTTGCTGTTTTTACAATATGAAACTGAAATCAGAGGTTTCAGTTTTTAAAGCTCTAAAAGCGCAGTAATAAGCTGTAAAATAGCTATTTTGCAGTTTATTACTGTATAACTAGCAATTTTACAGAATATTACTGCAAATTAGCAATTTTACAGTTTGTTTTATAAAATTAGCTTGAAACAGCAGGTTGATAAATCATTTTTTTCTCCAAGCTTACTTAAATAAAAGATTCAGATGTTATCAGCACAGCAAAAAATGAACTGTTGTTTTCACGGTATAATACTGGCAGCAAAGGTTCCAATTTAAAACGTTAAAATGCACAGAAATAAACTGTAAAACTAGCAATTTTACAGTTTCTTACTGTAAAGTTAGCAATCTTAGTTTATTGCTGTAAAATTTAGCTGTATTATTCTGTAAAAACAACAGCATAATACTGGCAGCAGAGGTTTCAGTTTAAAACTGTAAAATGCACACTAATAATCTGTAAAACTAGCCCTTTTACAGCTTACTGTAAACCAGCAATTTTACAGTTTATTACTGTAAAATCAGAAAAAATTCCAGTTAATCACTGTAAAATTAATATAAAATTAGCTGTATTATTCTGCAAAAACATTCCTTTTTTACAGTGTACTGAACCAATTTTCTCAAAACTTGAAATTAAAAATATTATTTTCGTAGGCAAAAAAAAAAAAAGTCCATACTCTGCCAAAAGCTTATGGATGTTAAAGTGCTAAGATGCGTAATCTTGCTCTTGACCGCTAAGATTTTCCACACACAACAACAAGAAAAAAAAGAGACGGAAATGCATGTATCAATTAATCGGTCAAAAAGTGGGATTAATTGACAGTATCTAAGCAAGCGGAAATACCTGGGTAATAAATGAAACTTCTTCTGCCTTCGACCCTGAAAACTATTCATGATTTAGAGCAAAATTTGGATCATTTCCTGTCGTCTTATTTCCGTTTCTAGTTTGCTGATGATATTGACTCTCTGCATAAACGTGTTAAGTAACTATTTCAATATTAAGAGCCCTTTGGCTGCATATAAAAAATCAAACCTTACGATTGTTATCGGAAACTAATCCCCTATTTAACTCCGGGGTATTATTATGCCAGTTAAGATACAGATCTTTTAATCACTAGTTAATATTTCCTCATTCCTATTTAATTTGAGCTTCTGTATTTTCAAAGGCGCCGCTCATTATAATAGAATAAAAATCAATATTTGCTGACAACTTAACGTTCAGTGATACTTTAGAAGCACGTGTCAATTGTTTAGAGTTCTCTTTTATCGTATTCGCCATTTTGTTTTTAATCTTTTAAATTAAAAATATAGTATTTTTAAGGATTTTTAAATAACTTGGAATATTTGCGGATGTTTTTATGAAAGGAACAGCAATTTTTACCAAAAGGTTGCATTTATTTTGTGGGAAGTGCGATAAGTCCCAGTAAAACAAAGAGAAAAAAGGGACACGTGGAGAACTTTTATGTGCATATATTAATGTTACCAGACATCTTTTTAACTTGCTAGTAACATGTATGTGCGTATAATAGTATCACAGGCTTATTTTACGCATTGAAAATGGGAAACATGTTTCAAAGATTTAATGCAAAGTATTTTCATGGATTGTATTTTAAAGAAAAAATCATAGAAAGGGGGTGGGAAGAGCAATTGGAAGCTTTCGAAGTTTTACGCTTGTACCTTTTTTTTAATACAAAATGTTTAACATTCTAAAGGTTAAAATAAAAAATAGCACAAGTTTGCTTCCCTACCATCTTCATATTAAAAAGTTTTCTTACGAAATTAATTACCATATTGGTTTTCGCTGTTTTCGTAACTTTCACTTATGCAAATGAAAATAATTCCTTTAAAAACGTGTTAACGATTACATTTACTCTTTAAAACAAATCTTCGTGGTACTTTCGCATGTTACATATGTATTTCGTGTAAACAAAGACCCGGTTACAAAGATTTTTAGAATTTTAAGATTTAGAAGGAGAATCCAGACTATTTTTAGAAGATTCAGACAGAAAAATAACGAGCTGTAATGCTTGTACTTTGAAATGCCCTTTTTGAAAAATGGCTAAAGGAAGGAATTGTTAAAGGACTTAGATAAACGTTATCATCATGGCAGGCACGTCTGAGATGCAGAAAACTGCACTACTTTGGATAATCTACCAAGAGACAAAATACTACACAAATACTTAAACCATGGATGGTTGGTTATAATTAATCTGTGCCCTAGGCCTTTTCATTCCATTATCAATATTCAGAATCGCCTTCATCTTAAATTGTATTGAGTTCATCTCATTGTTTTTAAAACTGAAATACAAGCAGAAAAAAGACAAGAGAAAAGATTGAAGCAGTGAGAAAAGATCAAACTAATCAAAAAGCAGTAAAATTTGTAGAAAGATGGAAATTATGAAGGATCATAACAAAAATGTTACAATGGTTGAAGCTAACTGAATTGAACAGTGACTAGCAAATAAAGATTTCCTTTCTTGAAACGAGCGAGTTTTTCCATTCTCTTTTTTCTTTTTTTTAATTGACTTTTCGCTATACTTTTTTTTTCTCCTTTTTTTTTTCTTTTTGTGATACTAACCAGTTTTGAATAATTCCCAAAAGTAAGAAATCAGTAAAAAATAAAAGTCATCGTAAATAAAGCCCATGGGGGAAATTTAAGCTTGAGATTTTTTTATTTCTTTTTTGCTACTAAAAGCGTCAATTTTTAAAGTTTAAGAGACCATCAAAGCAGTGATTTATCTCAAGTTCAATTTTCCTCCATTTTCTTTCTTTTACATTTTCGTCTGATCTTTCAGATAAACGTTTCTCAAAGGTTTTTAAATTTCTATTATTTGGTAAACAGAAAAAAAATCTAATTTCTTAAAAATTATGACAGGAAATTAAGTAAAAAAATTAAATGAATATTTTAAGCCCTAATCTTGTGTACGCAACGCTAAAACGTGTCAATGATAATTTTCGAAGATGTGGTCCACTATTTAAATAATAAGGATTACAAAATCCTTGTTATATAAATAGTGGTCTTATTTGAAAAAAAAAACTTTCTTATAAAAAAATAAAACGTTATTAAATAATTAGGAAAACCAGTTGTCAATTATCTATTTACAGTGGTGCGCGACTATATGAAACGCATTTGTTCTAAATAGCTTTGATTCAATAAAGCGGCAGATTCAATAAAGCTGGATTTTGTTTTGCTTTTGACAATTTGGTTCATTAAAGCAGCTGATTGAATTAACCATCATCCACTCTATTTATAAATGATTCAATCCCCCCTCCCAAATGTTACATAAATAAACTGTGCATTAATACAGTTAAAAGCCCTTTGTTAGCCACTACACTTGCCCCAAAATTTGTTTTTGACTGTCAGTGTAAAGTGTTTTAAAACACAAAACGCTGCGCTTCACGTCTCGGTGAATATTGGTCGTAACAATGTCAAACTTTTTATGTTCGAACTGGTTTTCATGCTTTTGATATTCCTCAATATAAGTTAGAATACCTACAGTTCAAACAAGAAGTTAGATTTCGTACTTTTTGACTTTTTTTTTCCTTCTGGATATTTGTGTTTTTCTTCTTATTATACTATTCTAAAGCTAAGTTTATGATGCAATTTAGGGAAAATAGTTCAAAGAAGCTATTGTTTTTTTGTTGCTCCTTTGCCCATGAATACTTCAGTATATTTATGATAACTATAAAGAATACATTCTTTGCAAGCCGTTTTGTTTTGAAGTATTAATTTTAACCAGCAGAAAATAATGTGTAAAATAACAGAATGGTGAAAATATACTTAAACAAACGTTCAGGGAAAAAGGTTGGTTAGCTTTGAGCAAATGTTTTGTTTATACCAATGCAACCGCTTTAAAGAACACTTTGAATTCAAGTTCAAATGTCATTTCAACTATGCTTGTGGCTGTTTTTCTTTCAAACGAAGCCGCAAGCAACTTACTTAATGATACTCAACTTGCCGTACAACTGTTTCAAAACCATTACGATTCCAATTACTGAAGGTTATGAGAAAGCAATAACGATTTTGTGTTTAAAAAACTAAAACTGAAAATCATTATTCATCCACTCACATTACGTGATAGAAATGTTTGAATTATTATTGTCTTAATTGGAAGATGTCTTTTGTTAAAACTTATGTCTTGCAGATCACTTTAAAATTATAAAGAGGAGTTTGATTAATGAAAGTTAAAACTTAAAATTAATAGAAACAACACGAGATTATTTAAATATAAGTGGAACGCTTTTTAGTGATAAGTTTTGAACCTTCATATATTTGAATATGGTTAGTAGTAATTAATATTGTACTTAAATTCAATCCTAATTATGGGTGTATTCAATGATAAAACTGATATGCTTCATTTTCATATCAGCTATAAGTTCTGAGCTACAATTAAGGTACTTTTTTTTTCATTTCTTTTTCCCCTCCCGATTTGTTAAATGATTTTACAAACGTATTTTTCGCAATATCTTGGGTTTTATCATAGCACACAGGGTGTCCACTCTAATCGTGGACCAATAGCTAATTTTTAACCGTTAGAGATAAGCATACAAGTTCATTTAGGAAAAAATCTCTAAATTACGAAAGGAATTTTGGGTCTATTCAATGCTTTTCAAAAAATCAAATTTTGAAAGAGTTACGAAATTTAGATTTTTATACAGCCCCCCAGTCCTATCAATCATATTTAGTAAAACATTCTTGACACTGTAACGTTTAAAACTAAAAAAAATTACTGTTCTACCACAAAAACTGACCGAGTTATGACGTTTTGAAAAATCAAGATTTTGCATTATTTCATGACGTCATCGGTGGAGCGATCTCTCTCGATCAGCTCGATCGTATCTGCTTCGTCATTGGTAAATGGGGAGTCACATAATTCATTGCTACTGCTGGAAAAGTTATTTTAAGAAAGCTGATAAAAATATTCTTCCTTTTTTTTTTGCATGTAAAATTACATTCTTCAATGTGTTTTCTATTTTTTTCATTGCTTTCAGATTGGACATTCATATTTTACTTCCTATTTAACTCTTATGCAATTTTTGAAACATTACCTGACTTAAAAGGTGTTGATACAGTAGTTATAAATGATTATTCTGGAAGTCATATCCAACTTAAGAGTTTCAAAAACAAGTCATACATTTTATTTAAAATGTGGTTTCAGTTTTCATTTTTTCTGCACTGAAATACTAGGTTTTTCATAACAATTTTGAACAATATGTTTTATTTTATATTACAAATGCACATCTTTCTTAAGACATAGAAATTTCATTTTTTAAAAGATTGTGCTTCATGTATTATGGTAAGAATTTAAAAATAAAACAATTTATATGTTGTCTTTTTATATTATTCTTATTTCTTATTATTCTTAAGTATGAATAAATAAAAGATATAGGCTGACATTTATTCAAAATTATAAGCAGGGTGTGATCAATTGTAGTTCTAAAAGAAAATAATATAGCTTTAAACAAATCCTTCATAGGCATAATAAGCTCTTTGTTATTCTTGAATGCAAGAACTCGATTTTGTTAGAAGTAGCTCTTTTTTGTAATTTTGAAGATTTCATTTTGGAGAAAGGGGATTGGAAATAAAAAAGTAAGAGCAGCTTCTTGATATTCGGCTGCATTCAAAACTACTGAGCTAATCAGACGTTGGAATAGTTTTGGAATGGGATTTTAAATAAATTAAAGAAGATCAATGAAAAAAACAAGATTTATTAGGAAGATGTAGACTGAAAATACAGGAGTTTTAGGGGCTTTTGAAGTAAAGAAAAGTGAAAATCTAGAAGATTTAAAAAAAATAACGAACAATTCGACTGTCTTTGTACAGCACCCCTTATAAAAATAAAAAATATTAGCACAAACTTCATTCGGTTCACATATTTTTGCGATGCTCACAACATTCTGCATTTAAAACGGTACTCTTTACTAATCTCAAACACTGATTTCGATTTAAAAAAATGTTAATACTGTAATTATGTTGATTTTCACCTTGATTGATATTTGTTTTAATTGAAAAATAATTTCTCATATGAATTTTCTATATTTTATTTAGCAAAGTTCGTTATTTGTTTTCGTTATAGTGTTTCGTCTTAAATTTAGCAATTTTACAGTTCATTGCTGTAAAATTTAGCTGTATTATACTGTATAAACAACAGTATACTACTGGCAGCAGAAGTTCCAGTTTAAAACAGTAAAATGCACGGTAATAAACTGTAAAATTAGCAACTTTGCAGTTTATTACTATAAAACCAGCAATTTTAGTTTACTATTTGTAAAATTAACAATTCTTGCAGTTTATTACTATAAAATTAGCTGTATTATACTGTAAAAACAACATTCATTTTTCAATTTACTTTTTTTTGTTAGCATTTTGTTGAACAAAAATTCATAAATAATCATCCTTAGTTTAAAAATGTCGGTCGTGTTCCGGCAGTTTCAATTTTCAATTTATTTGAAAACGGAATGTGGGAAAGAAATGAGAGTAGAGAGTATGGATTATTAATCATTGTTTAAATGGTTGTTGTTCTTCTCTATAATCTTCGCGCAAAAAAAAAAATCATTTGGCAATATAGTTAAACTAATTACTAGTTTTTGTTCAGCGTAGATTTCGGCATTCCAAATATGTTAAATTTACTCTTTTCAGAATTCCGTTTAAAATTAAACATGCGTTACATTGCTTTCGGGAAAAAATCATCATATTGCAAGTCATTAATAAGAAGTTTTAATAAAATCAGAAATAAACATAGACAAATATTTGTGGTTTTTGATTTTTTCTAAAATTAATGACCCCTGGATGTCAAGTCAGAGTACATAAACTTCCATTTAATGTGTTCTTCTCTGTCTACCTTGTTTTATGATGCGCGTTTTCGAAAATCTATTTCCAAAACGTTCTACGAAGCGATAATGTGTCAGACTGTTTGTTTGAACAAATGCAGTTACGCATTTTAATCTTCATTTATGAAGCCTATTAGTCAGTTTTTAAAAAATGTGCTTTTGAACTATTTGAAGAATTAAAATTTTCTTAGAAGCTAAAAATTGTATAATTCGTATGTAGCATCACCGTATGTGTGCTAAATAGGCAATGTTTGGTGACTTTGTACCAAACTTGACACAAGAAATTGTAACCTTTCAAAAATTAATGTTTTATTTATTTATTTATTTTTTGGATCATTTTTTAAAAATGTATTATTATTCTTATTTAATTTATTTTATTTCTATTTTTATTATTTTTCATTTTATTTTGTTTCATTTTACCATTATTATTATTACTGTTAGAGTGGACATAGAAAAAGAGATTGCAACTTTTCATTTAGAATTCATCAATTTATTTAACGCTGTGAATCTTTTCAAAAATCATATATTAGTAATTTAATTTAATCGGAGTACTTCTTTACTGCTGCTAATACGTAAGTTACTGTATACCAAAACAGCACTTCCTACCTGGGCTTAAACTATACTCATAACCATTTTTCTCGCATCTCTAGATACCGCGACCAGTTATTAAAGAGTACACGTATTTTTAAAAATAACATGTTATTCCAGTACAATCTGTTTCAGTTTACATGGCTATTGAACATAATAAAAATTCGTGTAAGGATTTGACAAGTGACTAGCTACTTTTTATATACAAAGAGCTTCACCCAATCTTGAAAAGAACCAAACTGAGAAGTTTTTTTGTAAGAACAATAACTTTTTTAATAATAAGTAAAATCAAAATTAATAAATAATAACTTTCATATTTTACATTATTTTTCGTCACCTGCAATGAAAACTATCCTTTGGAAGTGTCGTTAATAGAATTACTTCGGTGATGTATCAGAACCTGTACCAAATTAAAAGAAAAAGTTTCAAGTTTTAAATTCAGTAAAAACTAGCTTAGTAAAATACCAATGAAAATGAGCTGCGACATGACGGTTTCTTGCAATTAAAACTTTCTCTGCCTGTAGCTAATTGGGAGTGTCGGAAATACTCTTTGTTTTCCCTTTTATTCTGTTTTAATTTAAAGTTTAATTAATTGATATTGGCAAACAGAAGGGAAAAAAGCTAGTTTGGTTTTAAAAACTCTTATAATGAAAGTTATTTTCAGAACAATACAATCAAGTGATGTTTTAAGATGACATTTTGTAGCTAGGTACGGTGATTCGTAAGGGTTTTTCGCAAAACATTTTAAAGTGATTTTGCTGCTTCGAAAAATTTAGGTAAACCAACTAGGGAGTGATCCTTCCCCTTCCCCCACAGTGAATGAAGATCGTTAAAAAAAAGCTAGATTTACTAATTATTGCCATCTAGGGCTAGATAACAGTCTACATATTGATATGCAGAGACTGGAATAAAATCAAATACGCTTTACAAATAGCTCTCTTACAACTTCTATAGGACTAGCTCAATAATAATTGTTTAGAGAAGTAAAAATATCGTTTTAAAAGAGTTATTGCATAATTTCGTTCTGTAACAGACAACAAGGTAAACATGTTCTTTTACCATAATGAAGCATGAAGTTTCCCAATGTGTGTTAACAAAGGTAATTTGAAATGTAAGCAATGAAAAAAGAGAAGCAGTTTATCCATTTCATTGCCTATCAATTTCTTTGAGAGCACTCATCAATCTCAAACATTTCTTTTTTATGTGTTTGAAACAACGTCTTTATAGAATGTATGCTAATCTCCATAATGAAATGAAATACCATTTGTTTTCTTTCCTTTTGCGTAAGAGTAACGATGGTAATTTTATTTTTGCAAAGATATTTCGTTAAACGAAGACATCAAATGTCACTTTTGTTTTGTAGTTTAACCTTAATTATTCTAATAAATGGTTAAGCTTGAGAAAAAGTACAATATTTTATTGTTAAGAAAAATCAGCCTGTAACATCAGAAAGATATTTTTTTTTAACTTATACTTACAATAATTAAAAAACTGATCTAAGGACTTTAAGAAAAGTAATTTTGACTACACTCTTAAATCCCAAACTTTAACACAATATATGTATTTTTAAACAAAAGCAATTAACAAAGAAATGCTCATGTATCCTTCCAAAAAATGCTACAATTTAAAATTTCTTTTAAAAGATACACGTCCTTTATTCTATATTTTAAATGGTTTTTAACTAAGAACTAGTTTTGCTAATTTGATTCATAAAAACTTGTGCACGCTTTTTTCGCGGTAAGCGCAAAATTTAAATAGTTACTTATTGAACAGGACATTTTGCACTCTGTTACTACTCATCTATTTTGGTCTAAAGTTAAATAAATGTTTATGTCTCGGTGGTATGATTTAGATATTTAAACTCTTATTCATACACTGTCATGTCTATTATTAACTGCTAAGTGATATGATTAAAGATGGGGGAAAATATAATGTTTAGTTTAAAGTTTAACCCTTTTTATTATATGCACGAAATAACTCTTTCTTTGCATTGCATATCATTTTGAATTATTTTGTGTTGAATGTAAAAACAAAAACTGTAAGGAAATTGTCGAGAGATACGGCATTCTTATTCATTAACGAGGACAAATATATATATATATATATATATATATATATATATATATATATAGGGTGTCTGTCCACTCCTATCGTGGCTCAATAGCTAATTTCTAAACCGTTAGAGATAAGCATATAGTTCATTTTGGAAAAAATCTCTAAATTACTAAAGGAATTTGGGCTACGAAAGAGTGATTTTTTTTAGCTTTAAACGTTACAGTATCAAGAATGTTTTACTAAATATGATTGATACGACTGGGGAGCTGTATAAAAATTAACATTTCGTAACTCTTTCAAAATTTGATTTTTTTTTAAACATTTCGTAGCCCAAATTCCTTTCGTAATTTAGAGATTTTTTACAAAATGAACTATATGCTTATTTCTAACGGTTTAGAAATCAGCTATTGGGCCATGATAGGAGTGGACACCCTGTATATGTATAGATTTAAGCAAAGAAACGCTCGAAATAAATTAAGTAACACACAAAAATAATTTCGGTTTTAAGTTATAAATGAAAATAATTCATTTCTTTCTTTGCCTATTTTGGTAACTACCGTTTCGATCTCACAGAAAACTTTGCAACTGATCCATCTTAGTTTTTAAATGTATGAAAAAACATCCATTCCATTCGAGTAATTCGTTCCAAAAATTATTGAGCATGATATTATATTGGGAGACATCTATTAACAAACTGGTATTTATTCCATGAATTATCCTTTCCGATAATATAAAATAATGATTACAAACAAAAACATTCGATTATGCCACCACAATGAAGATTTTGGCTCCAATAAATATAAGAACCACGTCTTATCAGAATTCATCTGTAGCGATACTTTTGCTCGATTTACCTTTTGAAGTACTAAGGCCACACAGAAAGGAAAACAGTTTTTTGCATTATTCCTCAGTGCTGATTCCGGAAACTAATCAGCACCAGTAATAAACTGGTTCCATCGGTATACAGTATTTTGTTTTACTCTATACATTTTACAGATTCAACTACAGCAAAAAAGTATATAAGAATTTACTCACGTATAGGCCCGAACACACACATAGTACTATACTAATTTACCGAGAAATACAGGAAATGCAGTATACTAATAGACCTAGATGGTAATTGGTGCTGCATGGTTTTTGGCGACATTTACTCGAAAGGACGATGCAATTGACTCTTGTCTTTGCTAAGGGAGACTGCAGGATTTCAATACGAAGGAAATCAAGCAAAAAAGTATTTGTTCACTAAAAATGCCGACTCTCACAAAGGCGTACACACACACAAATAGACATTGAACCACTCAAACAGACAAACAACCAAGAATAGCCAAAATCTGTTCATTGAAAACCGGTAAAATTATGAAATTCGAAATTATTTTTTTTTCGTTCTGGAGACTTTTTTGAAAAGAAAACAAACGTCCAAACCCCTTTCCCATTCTAATCTCCATTAAACCAGCGCTATTTCCTTGGAAGGCACACTTGAGCTGTCAGCTAATCAGACAGATAAGCCGAGATGTTTTCGCCTGGATAGGCATAACGAAGCAAAGTATGAAAACGAGGCAGAGAAACAATGAATCCAGATCCGTCAGTTCGGGCATTTGGGTATTTGTGGTAGCGCGTTTGAACTGTGACCCGCCACGTAGTGCCATGACCGAACCGGACCCAACAATTGCGCGTTCGAGCTCTCTGCCGGCTTCCGTCTCGAGACCCACACGCTTTGTCTTTCGGAGGGGTCGTCTGCAAATGGCAGAGGGGGTGATCATTTTTCATTTAACCCTCTATGTCCCAAAATTATTTTAACAATGAAATTTTATAGATTTTATTAAATTAAAGCGAATGAATTGAGTCTCGCTATTTACAACAATACATTAATGCAACAAATAAGCCTGGCTCTATTGCATAAAAAATGCTAAGAATCACACATAACATTAAACAATTTTTGCTAGTTAATTTATCAAGAATCTAGCTCCAAGGTGCAAATCGTCGACAGAAACTACAATAGCATGTGTGTTACCGTTTTTCTAGGTAGCACGCTACGTACACAAATAAACATCTTAGTTTATTATATGCGAAGATAAATACAGTAAACTTCCGACTATACGCGGATTAGGATTGCATGGTAACCATGGATAAGCGAATAACGAAGATAATCTGAAAAATAGGCAAATCCTAGTGTATGCAATAGTCAAAAAAGTAAATAACACAGCACGTGATTTTAAATTATAGCTAAAAATTATGACATTACGTATAAAAAGTATATATATAATAATAAAAGTCTGAAAGATCCGTGAATAGTTCGAACCGCGGATAATCGGGAGTTTACTTTAGATGGAATTAAGACCCCACAAATATTTTCTCAATTAGATACTATTGCGGAGAACGGCAACAGCTAAGATGACTGCACTTGTGTTTTCCCCTTAATCCACCGAAACCAACCACTAATGCCACCAGACAAGTTTGGGGGAGAAGGAGGAAAATACGTTCTAATTGCCTCTCTCCACCCGACTTGTGTACGTGCCCATGCCCGCAACTCATCACTGATCTGTCCGCATTGAGCAGTGACGAATAATTATTCATTTTTCTGTGTGTAAATGTGTGTGAGTGTATTGCTGTGAAAGTCTGTAATCTGGTAAAAAAGTAATTTTGATTGAAACCCCTAAGGGTTCACCTAAAATTCCGGATAAAAAAAGGGCTTAAAAATGACTATTTGGATACAGAAGAACATTGAATGGAAAAATATCTTTAAGAGCTAAAAACGACCAATAACGCTATTGCATTTTTCTGCACTCAGTTAGAGAAAAAAGGGAAAGAACAAAAATACTAAAGGCTGAAAGACCCGCTGATAGTTCAAACCAAACAGCGGATAATTGGGAGTTTACTATAGATAGAGTTAAGAATCAACAAATCTTCTCTCAATTGGACATTATTTTGGAGAACGGCAATAGTTAAGAGGACTGCACTTGTATTTTCCCCTCAATCCTTCGAAATCAACCACTAATGCCAACAGGCAAGGGAGGAGGAAGAGACGTTCTAATTGCCTCTCTCCACCCGACTCGCGTACGTGCCCATACCCGCAACTCATCACTCATGTGTCTGTATTGAGCAGTGACGAATGGAGAGCTCAGCCGGTGCCATTTACCACGCTCAACAATGGAAGCTGCTATCTCGACAGTTCTTGGTGGGAAGAGTGGTGCAACTCCGCTCCTGAGATGCTGGATCGTGATCAACTTGGTGGAAGTCATCCAGGGCCGGAGGATGATGAACAGTTTTTAACTGATGTGGATTAGTTATTCATCTTCTGTACATTAATGTGTGTGGTGCTATGAAAGTCCGTAATCTGATAAAATAGTGATCCGGATCGAACCACCATCAGTTAAATCAAAATTTCGGACAAAAGAGTCTTAAAAACGGCTGCAACGATATCGCAGTAATTTTAACTTTGAGTTTGATCATTGAAAATTAACGAAGACTGTATTGTAAACTTCAATGTGTATTGAGTCATTAATAACTCCGTGAAGTTTATTTTTTCCTCCTTTACTTTAGAAGTAAGTGGTTACAGTGGCGTACATAGCTCCCCGCAGCCCCAGCGGCGCAAGAGGTTTGACGGCGCACGATTCTGAAAAATAGCACTATGAGTTACAAGGCATTTTTTTTTTAAATATGGGGTGGGGGGCACTTGTAAATCTTTCAGGGAAGTGCCCCAAAGTTTATGTACACTACTGAGTGGTTTCACACTTGTACTCAAACTAAACTTGTTTATTTCGGAAATGTATCTTCAATAAAATTCAAAATCATTCATAAGTGACCATAATTATTCATAAAGCTTAATTTACTGCACTTCAAACTTTTCCAAGAAACATTCGATATGCAAGAGAAAAAAGATACGGGAAAAGAGAAAAATAAAATATGTAATAAGCAAAAAAAAACCAATAAAGTAATAAAATTTATAAGAAATAAAAAAAAAACATATAACGTATATATCTAATGATAAAGATGATTAATAAATATATCAAGTTAATTTTTTAAAAGCTATTTAGCAATAATAACTGCTATGGGATTAATTTGTTTAAATGAGAATAAGTAACTAAAACTAAATTTTTCCACACAATGACTCCTTTGGTTTAATAATGCGCACATAAAATACATCAATTGTTTTAATCTTTACTAAAGAGGCTACTACTTTAAAATAATTATAATAGAAAAATCTAATTTGTTTGTAAAATATCATTCCCAACTGAAATTTCAATTAAACATCAATTTCGATTGTATGACCTATTTCCTGAGGCTCTTAATTTTAAGATATTTTTCAAAAAAAACTACCAAAATGATCAGAAATTATTTTTATTACTTAAGTTAATGGTAGATCTTTGATGCGGTAAAATATTTCTGAGGTGACACGCTTTCACAATAAAGATATACTCTGCTTTTTTGTTGATCGAAAAACCTTTGTAGTTAAATCATGATCCATTTTCTATGAGATGGAATGAAAACTGATGTTCTATATATCTTCACTAAACAGTACAAGTTTTTGACTTTAACTGGAAAGCAAATTCTCTTATATCTTTTTAATTTGAATTTTAATCGTATATATGAGA
Organism: Uloborus plumipes; assembly: GCA_038373865.1. Classification (NCBI taxonomy): domain Eukaryota; kingdom Metazoa; phylum Arthropoda; class Arachnida; order Araneae; family Uloboridae; genus Uloborus; species Uloborus plumipes. The sequence continues at coordinate 24,431 of JAXGGA010008070.1, forward strand.
GTAAGTTTCTTTGGAGATGCTACAATTATGAGAAATCTACAGGGGGAAAAAGTTTCCTTGTTTGAATATTTTCTGGATACATTTCTTTATGATTTAGCTTGTTCATATTATTTTTAGAAGCCGAAAAGGTAGGTTTAAAAATTTAAATACGTTGATTAACAGGTATTTTTTATTTAAAAAAAAAACACATACAAAATTTCTAAGAACGTTGTTAAGGAAAAAAGAAAACAGAAAAAAAAAATCATTACTGGCAAGAAATTTTAGTTCTTCCTTTGATTTCTGCAGGACATTTTTTTGAACTGAAAATGTATTTAAATATTTATATGCAAATATATTTCTTGGTTTTTATTATTTTCGTAGCTTGTTTATTGTCTGTAGACATTTATTTTATCTTCAGTCATCAATTACAATTTTTGCGTAGTTTATTCTCACAGATAAAAAATTTTTAAAAGACCAAAAACATTTTTCTGTAAAATATTTATTACTCTCTAAAACTCGTAATTTTTTTTACGTAACGATAGTTTCCAAAATTACGTTATTTCTCCACTAAATATTTTTATTAAAATATAATTAATTAATTAATTAGCATTCAAATTTTCTTTTGCTTTAAATTGTTCATAATTTTATTTCGAAAAAGACGCAAAAAAAGTCTAATTTATTACCGTATCTTTAAAACTTAATTCATTTCCCTCATGATGCCACTTACTAAGAAAAATGACACGTTTACGATAGTACTTGTTTTCTTGCAGTAACTAAGCAAAGGGAGAGAGAGGTTCTCAGCTCTTATTCTTGGTTTTAACACGTATTACCATTTCTAAACAGAAGTTTAAGCACATTTAAGGGCGGTTTTAACCCTTCCCTCCTCCCCACTAAATAAAGTAAATTCTGGCTATACCAATGTTTTCTGTTGCTTAATATTGCTACGTTTTTTATGTACAGTTATTCTTCCTTTATCTACCATCAGTAGTTAATTTCCTGCAGTTAATCATTACATTTATAGTTATTAGTTTCTGCAGTTTTTTTTCTTTTTACTGAAAAGCAAGTTTGGAAGAAGTAGCAACACTTTTTTACGCAAAATAGCTTTCAGTAATAAAAAAATATTTTGCTGAAATTAATTAAATGGACTTTCTACGTAAATGTTTAAAAAATTACATTATTTTTTTCCCAAAAAGTTCTATCGTAAAATAACTTTTTACTAGTTTAAACTTTACATTATTTAACTTTTTTCTCAAAACGATTAGTAAAAAGATACTTTAAAAAAGCCTTATTTAGTACTAGGTCTCGAAGAGCTTTGTTTTAACGCAATATGCTACTTAAAAATAAAAAGTACTCGTTTACTATAGATTTTTTGTTCTGCACTTTGCATAGAAAGGAGCTTTTAACTCACGAAACTGCGAATATTCTCTCTTGCAGTGATGTGGGATATTTGGCAGTCAAACCGTAATCGTTGGTTTTAACACATATAGTATCTATACACATTGTTCTTTATTTATGAACAAATTATAATTTGAAATCTGTAATGATATTTCAAATGTACATAATTTATGGACTAAATAATCTTGTTAAAATGAAGCAACAATTTTAACTGCTGCTGTTTATCCACTATTATTTGAATTTTCCATCATATCAAATTTACTCACAACATTCAGAAAAAATAAGGCGCAAAAACGGCCTCATTTATTACCATGTCATGAAGACTTAATTCATTTTCCCCCTCGATGCCACTAAAGAGGAAAAATTACGCTTTTACTATGGATTTTTTTTCTTCACTTCACATACAAATGAGTTTCATTGATATTAAGTCACGTTTATCGCATCATTATTAGAACTTACTTGTAACAATCGAATTGCGAAAAGGGGAGCACAAATTAAAAAAAAAAAACGTTCACGACTTCGCCCGCTGCGGCCGCAGAGTTTGAATCTTCTCCTCTTTATTTGTTCATTGAAGATTCGGTCATTAACTTGGTGTTTATTTGCTCACCCGAGCCGCTTCCGTGATGGCACGTTCACTTGCTTGCATAGCGAGGAAAGTGCTTCGATTATCAGTAGCGCTACGCCATGGAATTCTGTTAAGATTGATAATGAAGTTCCTCAAGAAACTATTATCCGCAGATGATTGTGGCAACAATTAAAATGATCGTTCGTCTCATTCGAAATTGTTTTGTAAGTATGGAGAGATTGCTTGACCACAAGTACTCCCTCTAAAAGCCCGCACTGAGATATCCTCTACCAAATCATTAAATCTGTAATCGAAAATTTGATGCTGGGTGCAATTTATACAGATGAATGTTTATATTTTGCTTTGCGCATGGAATAATTATAATTAAATGCATAGCTTCATGGGTTGCTATCAGCAGAAAAAAAATTTTTGTTCCGAACATGTAAATTTGTATTGACGAATGTAATGTATTTTGATTTTTAGTTACATTTTTAAATGATTTTTACGACAACTATGCCCGTTAACGGAGATATAAGTCCATAAAATGTTTATTTGCTCACTTGATCCGCTTCCGTGATGGCACGTTCACTTGCTCGCACAGCGAGGAAAGTGCTTCGATTATCAGTAGCGCTACGCAGTAGAATTCTGTTAAGATTAATAACGAAGTATCTCGAGAGAAACTATTATCTACCGATGATTGTGGCATTAATTAAAATGAGCATTCGTTTCATTCGAAATTGTTTTATAATACGGAGAGATTACTTGACCACAAGTACTCACTTTAAACGTATCAGTAAATCTTTAATCGAAAATTTGATGCCGGGTATAATTTGGGCAGATAAATAGTTATGTTTTGCTTTGTGTTTAGAACATTTAGAATTATATCACGGTTTCACGGTTTGTTATAAGAAACAAAATCGTCTGTTCTCAACTTGTTGATATGCATTGAAGAAGGCGATGAATTTCGACTTTTATAGAAACATTTCCAAATAATTTTTACTATAACTGTGTCCATGATGTTCACGGAGATATAAGTCCATAAAATGTTTATTTGCTCACACGATCCGCTTCCGTGATGCCACGTTCACTTGCTTGCATAGCGAGGAAAGTGCTTCGATTATCAGTAGCGCTACGCCGTGAAATTCTGTTAAGATTGATAATGAAGTTCCTCAAGAAATTATTATCCGCAGATGATTGTGGAAACAATTAAAATGAGCGTTCGTCTCATTCGAAATTGTTTTATAAATACGGAGAGATTGCTTGACCACAAGTACTCATTTTAAATGCTTGCGCTGAGATATCCTCTACCGAATCATTAAATCTGTAATCAAAAATTTGATGCTGGGTGCAATTTGAGCAGATAAATGGTTATACGCTGCTTTGTGTTTAGAACATTTAGAATTATATCACGGCTTCATGGTTTGTTATAAATGTAAAAAATAGTCTGTTCTAAACATGTAGATTTGGAAAGATGAACGTAATGAGTTTCTACTTTTTGTAAAATTTGCAAATAATTTTACCCTTTAACCATACACTGTTAAAAAATTTGCTAAAATTTTACGATAAAAGTTACTGGCATCCATGTTGCCAGTAACTTCTACCCTAAAATATTTTTTTACTGTAAAATTTTATGGAAGAAAATACGAGAATTAAAAAACGCGAGATATGAATGCCAAGGACCGAATCCGGGACCCGATGTTTTCACACTGCTTTACTATCCACGGTACCAGATGAGCTACATCAGGAGAGCGGAAATAGGGAGTCATCTGCTTCTCACAGTAAGTCACGTGGTGATTGATCAATTGGAGCTGCAATCACATTTTTTTATCGGTACAATTCACTGTAAACATTTTCTGTACGGTAAACGCTACATTTTACAGTAACATTTACCACTAAAGCTTCCTGAATTTTTAACAGTGTACACATGATATTCAATAAGATACGAGTTCACACAAAATAGACGTTTGTTTGTTTGTTTCAAATGGGGCTGCGTTTAGCTTCTTGCCATTTGCAGACCTAGTGCATTCCCCAGAAGCGGCATCCACTCTTTCATGTGGCACCACCATCGGCGGAATACCATTGCCACAAGAATTTTGAAGCCCAGTTTCCCCACTAGATGGAGGCACCTGGGATCTATTCGATGCGAAACAAACTTTTCACTATGCAATTTTTATCTTCTCCACATGCTAAGTTGTAAGTTTTCTCAGCAAGGTAATTATAGTTATAATACTTCCATAGTGCATTCTTTGGCATGAAGAAATCTTCAAAACAGTTGTTTTTCAATTTTTCTGAAAGTAACATTTCTAAAGAGTGTAATTTCACGTAGCATTTGGAGTTAAACTTATATTGTTTTTCTCTTGACTCAAAAAAGGCTCATTGCTCGAGTAATGTGCTAAATTGTTAATAGTTACCTTCGTGTACCTACTATATTCTCTAACAGCCACAGCAACGTCACATATTTACACGGAAAACTCAACCAAATAATGTTTAACTTATTTATGACCTAGCAGTGTGCTAATTTACCGGTACTATTTTATCAAGTATGTACCATATATTTGACTTTTCAAAGACCACAAATAGTAGCTAAACATGATTCTTTATGCTTCATATCTTATCATAAGCTTAAAAATTAGTTTTATATATTGTTATTTTATGCGTAGGTATGAAGAAAGTAATGAATTGCTTTAAAAAAAATTGATCCCCCCCCCTGTAATTTTAGCACCTGCAAAACTGCCAGTACATTGTTATTAATTTTGCCTAATCAAAACTAAACAGAGGACTAGATCTAGTAAAATTAATTAGAAAACCGTCAAATGAATGATAAAGTATAAACCACCCAACGTTCCTACACTACAAATTAAGATGTTTCTAATTTATAAATTTTATTTTTATGCAGTTTTCATGCCTGAAAGATTTTATAAATGTTACACTAACAGACAACAGAGGAAATCATGTTGAAACTCAGTTTTGCAGATGCATATGCAAAGCAGCATATCGTAAGATTAAATGGAAATGCTATCACAATTGTTTGCAAACCAGTTTGTTGATATACATTTAAGTATGTGTGTGTGTGCGACTTCTCAACTGAATAAATAAGGGATGTAGAGATTTACCATCCGATCTGAAAATAACTTAGCAAGATAAACAGAATAGCGAATGATATACCCCTCTCAAAGAAGTTTCGAAATAAATTAATTTTCCTCCGATAATTACGCTTTCTTCCCCAAGCGGATCTTTACACGGATGAAAATCAAACAAACGCTTTAAAACCAAGGACATTGTTAATCTATGTATCTTGTCTTTTATTCAGCGCCACTTGCTTCGCTCTATTTCCTTTAATCATTTTGTGTTCCAAAAGAGACGGAAAAAAATAAATAATTACATTCACGAAATAGTGATAACCCATTCCATCCTACCTCCCGCGAACAGCGAATCACAAAATGAAGCTTCTTCAGGGGAATTGGAAGAAGAAAATTAAACTGACTCCTTTCGAACCTCGTGGGACATGCGAAGGCAAAAGAGCAGACTTCTCAAGAAATTAAAACCGCGCCAAATAAATTATTCACGGAAGCTGCTACAGGACAAATACTTCAAAAAAGAACTCCCGCATGCATTAAACGAGGCCAGAACTCTCGGGGGACTTTATATTTTTCTGCCAAAGAAGGGAGATAATGCATAAAATTAAATATGCATACGGGCGCACGAATTTGTAATTTCGTTTGCAATGCTATTGATAATTGAATCTGTTTGATTCTGAATTAAAGCGTATGGAAGATTTGATTGGACGTTCAAAATTATACGCTCATATTGGATTTTTATTGGTTGTTTTGCTTTGCTGTTATTCCGCCAAAGAAAATAGCTTTAATCTTTGAATTATATAACAAGGATGTCATTAGTGAAGCGTGCCCAATAATTCATGATACGGTTGAAAATTTCCTTTGAAAACGACAGTACGGAATTCGATAAATTTGAAATTGTCTCGCTGTTAAAGTAATAGGACTCGACATTATATTTGTATTTTTCAATCTAATTGCAATCGAAAATCTTTAACGCAAATATGCAAGAATATAGAAGACTCGTTCATGCATACCATTTGCACATTTAAATCATTGGTTTGATGTTTAGAAAATATTTTTATTTTGATCCTGCATTTGAGCTTTATTGGGAGGATTATATACTCAGGCAAACGGTTGATTATATTTTATGACCTTGAACTCTTAAGGGGCTATCACACATAGGAAAACTCCTCTCTCTCTCATCGCAACTTCTACTCTTCAGTAAACTTTTTCCAGGACACATCCGTGTGCTATGCTATTTCTAACAGTTCAAAAAAAAGTTAAAGTTGTGGGTGACTTAGAAATGGCGTTGAACGAATTTTAATAAGCGTGATACCCCCTCTAGGTATCCTACGTATTTAAATTTGTTTTAACAGAACAAATTGGTCAGAAAGCAGCAAAGGTATGTCTCTGACAAAATATAGTTTTAAACAAAAACTGCGTGCAAAGTTTGAACCATATTTAACCCGGAGTTAAACCCAGGCATTCATTGAAAAGTTTTGCTAAATCATGCTTCTATTATTATCACTTGTCACAAAACAGATGAGAGTTTCTTATAGCATTTGATTTAGCTTTCTAAAAAAAATATATGTTTAGCATTTACATTTTACTTCGAAGAATTTAGGTGCTTCAATTATGTAATGTTTCAGGGTCATTCTATGGTGACTAACGTAACATTCAGATCTGATTTTGTAACTGTTTTTACTTGTAACTTAAAGGATAAAAAATATGTTTTAGTTATGCTGGTGGATTTACAATGTACATGGTATCTACATATCATTTCTGCTGAGAATTTAAAGCATAATTACTGATAGTAGATATTTTTTCAACAAAAATAGCAGCGTGACTAACGTAAAATTTTTGCAACCCTGAAAATGAATGCTTATGTTGTGAGGTAAAGATTTCTCAAAGTTAAGCAAGTGTTAAAAATTGAATGATATATTTTTAAAATGTGTAAAGTTGGCTTTTAAAAACATAAAACACATTTATTAAATCTTAATTTTTTTAGTCTTAAGTGTCACTTTTACTCAAGATGGAGTGTGACTAACGTAACGTGACTGACGTAACCATCGAATAACAAGCAGTAAACACACTACAAACTATTTACTATGGCTACTCTTAGTGATAATTACAATACTTTTTCATTTTTTTAACTTCTTTCTTTTCATTTTGAAGAATTGCTTATGAATACCGCTACAAGTACAGGGCCGTCGCTAGCTGAAATATCTGGGGGGGGGGGGGTTGAGAATTTGGCGGCCCTGGGGTCATTATACAAGGGGGTGAGGGAGATAGCTTAGCTCCAGTGCCGTCGCTAACTGAAATATCTGGGGGGGTGTTGAGAATTTGGCGGCCCTGGGGTCATTATACAAGGGGGTGAGGGAGATAGCTTAGCTCCAAGCTTTGAAATCTAATATTTTTTACAAAGGAAGGTGGACACAAGTTTTGTTTTTTGATTTTTTCCTATAAAATTAGCATTTAGTATACCCCCTCCTCCCACACACATGGAAACATTCAAAATGACAAGCCTGAGTGGCTACAAACAGCTTTTGAGTTTTTGAGCACATGCTTAAAACTTTAAATTAATGTGCAGAACTATTTATACAAAGACCATATGAATGTTAAATATCAAAAAATATTGTAACGAGTCCGTAGCACCTTCAACTTTCTTTAAATGAGCATTCCAATCTTGAGGAAGTAACTATAAATTTATTTACAAGTATATACACTATTTACAATATGAGCAGGAAACAATTGCTAAACATCCAGCAATTAGGTAGCAAACAGTACACTGTACTCTCAACAGTAACTCAGCACCACGTATCTAACGTGAACAGTAATTAAGAAATTACAAAAGCAAAACAAACATCCGCCCAAGCGAATAAAAACGAGTCACCAGATCAAATCTGAAAACAACTAACTGACTAAAAACTGTGTTCAAGGCTATTTATACACGGAAAGAAATGTCCACAATATTCTAGCAAAATCCGGAGTGTTCGTTCATTCACAAACTTACATAATCCATGCAAAAACCACTCCGAGCGAAAAATGTCTTCATGCTTATCAAAGTTAGGGCAAGTGTAAAAACTACAAAGTGTTACAGGGCCGGTATACTAATGATAAAGGTGATATCTTCAGATACTTTTGCAACATGACGTCAGATAAAACCAAAACTAATGAAAATGATGCAAGGCAGGAAAAACAACAACTATTTACAAGATTTGTAACAATATTAATAAACAATAAATAATAATAATAAGCATTTATTTGTTTAAGTCTTACTTTAGAAAGACTTTTGAAAAGAGCGAAAGTGAGGATTGGTGAAACGGTACTAGGAATTCCACTTATTGTCTTTTCTCCCTTGAATTATTCACCATTCCAACTCAAAGTCATTATAGCAGTGGAAAAGGTGAGAGAATGATTCTTCAAAATTAATGCAAGAAAATTTTGAATAGTAGTTTTGTAAAATTTCTGGATATTATTGCTATAAAAATTATTTTTTTTCTGAAGAGAAAAAGTGCACCATTCCCCTTTTATTTATTTTTATTTTTAAGAACTGACAATAAAAGAAATCACCTTTCATAGTTTGGAACTAATTTGTAAATCGTAAATATTTTGTTAAAATTTTATGGATCAAAAATGCCCTTGCATATAAGTCGCATAGTTCAGTCATAATGTGCAAAGAAAAGGGCTAAATTCGCGAAATCGGGATGTAATTTTGATTTTTGAATGTTATTTGGGTCCCCTAGGGTAGTGTAAATCTAAGTTTGCAGTTTTCTAAAATTTGTGCTTGCCGCGTAACTCGCGAAAAACTGCGAAATTTTCCGAATTTTTTCATTGTTTCCTTTTTAACTCCTTAACTTGTTTCTTGAGGAGTAAAAATTAAAGTCGGTATTTTTTCCGAAAGACGGTCAAAGCATAAAAAAATCGAAATGCTATATCTCCTAAATCGTTGGTCTTACAGAGCTCCACTTGAGCTTAAAATGTTTCAAATTTATCGTTTTTTAAATTGGGTATTCACATGTATCATAAAAAAAAATTGTTTAGGAGTTATAAAGAAAAAACTAAAAAGAGTCGATACTTTTTCACAGTTTTGCATTAGTCGTATACAGTACGTAAGGACATACTGTACCCTGTACGTATGTCGAAATTGACCTGTAAGATTTTTCTTAATTAAGAAAATAGCCTTGTTCTACAGTGTTTCCCTTTTTTATACCATTCTAAGCATTTTTTTTAATCGTCCAGTCCTCCTTTCTTCTTGTCAGAAACAATTTCTTTAATTTCTCAAAATAATCAAAATTTCCGATTTTTTTAAAAATGATTTTAAATGAAATATTGATTCCACAGACTTTTTTCGGGGCTTAAATGAAAGCCATTAAAATTTGCAGTAACTTCCTGTCCGTTTTGTTTCTTGTAGAGTAGTAATTCATATTAAGTCCGAAATATGATCAGAGCGTAATTTTTTCACATTTCGCAAAAAAATGGCCAATTTTCAGAATCCAATATCTCCTAAACCATTGGTCCTACAGACATCCACTTCAGCTTAAATTGTTCAAAATTTAGTGTTCTTTAAAATGATTATTCCCACGTTTCATCAAAAGTTTTGTAGTTTAGTCGTTATAAAGGAAAAACTGAAAAAAATCGGAAAATTTTAGTTTTTCGTGAGTTACGCTGCGAGCACAGGGTTTTGAAAACTGCAAAATACCCCAGGTGAAAAATTAGAACTACATCGCGATTTGCAAATTTAATGTCTAATATGACTGGACTAGCAGCTGGATTTTAGCAGAAATGAGAAGTCGGGAGAGAAAAAGTTCGTCTTGTATGCGAGCTTTTCAAATACTATCTTTGTAGTTTTACGATTTCAAGTGATAAAATTTCATTAAATGAATCATTGTAAGCCTGACGCGAATAACCGAATTAAACTGGTGATCAATAGAAAATAATTCTTTTCATGCTATATCTCTTAAATTGATTAAAAATGAGAGGGAAAATATGCAACAAAAACTGAGTTTTTCTTCTTGTATTTTAGAATCGTTTAAAAGTACGCAACTCATTCGAAACAAATGATTGAAAAACGTTTCAGAGAGTTATTAAAGCATATAAAATTATCCCTTTTTTTAATTAACATCTACTAGATTAAGTCAGCCTCTGTTCAAGTCATAACACTAATTTTTCTAGAGGTACTTATAGAGTCGAGGAATATGTTACTAAACAAGCTTCGGAGTTATTAATAGGCAAAATTAAAACTTCTGCTTCTATTTGTTTATTTTTAGTTTCATATGACAGCTTAACAAAAAATAATATTGTTAATAGAATACTTCAAAATCAAAACTTAAATTTAAATGAAGCGAAAAAAGAAAAAGAAACTGTCAGATAAAGGTTAATTTTTACAAATAAAAACATAATAAAAGTGCAAGTACAGAGAGCTGTAATTTCCTTTAATTTCTTGAATTCAGAAAACTGCTGTACTTTTATAAATTATAAAATATAGCTAATCTGAAAATATTGCTATACATAATTTAAAAACCACACATCTGTTAAAAACAGTAAAAAATAAATTCATTTTCTTAATTCAATTAAAATAAAACTAATACTCGTATAGTGGAAAATATACATGAAGTAAAACTTAGATATCGATGGCAAGTCACATAGTTTTGTTTGATACAGCATAAGACAAAACGACAAAACGCAATATTGACGTCATTATGGCATAAACTCATTGCTTCAATAAAATGAACATTGTTTTAAAAACATCGTGAAAGACGATTCAAATCAGCCCACATTAAAGCTTAATACATAAATTGCAAGGAAAATGATTGTAAAAGTTAGAGCAATAAAAAATGTCTTACATTTGCATGCGTCGAATTTTTTGTCGCAGGTTTAAAATGTTTCTTAATTCTTTTGTCCCCTTTTTTTTTCAGTATAATAAACTTTAATTATTATTATTTCTTCAAACTTACTACATAAAAAAAATCGTTCGGTCCCAACACAAAGTGAAAAGTGATAAATTTTCTTTTTAATTATCTTCAGTTTAAACATTGCACTATCTTTCGATAATGGTATTTTGTGTAATTTTCTTTAATTCAAATTTATTTAAAATATAAAATTTGGTGGCCCCTGCATATTATCTTTTTTTTCCTTTTTAATTATTGCATCGATCATTTATTTTAATTTATTTCAAATATAAAATTTGGCGGCCCTTTGCATATATTCTTTTTTTTTAAATATTGCATCGATCTTGTTGAATTATGTATATATAGGGGAAGACCGCTTATATTGGACCACTGCTTAAATTGGACTTCGGGCTTAAAATCTAGTACAGAGCTCTATGCTACACTTTGACGGTAGACACATGAAGTTTTAGGAATAAAATCAATGTGTATGAAGTTTCACCAGTCTTCGAACTGCGTAGCGTGAGTTACGGCATGATTTATGTTGAAAACGTGTAAAATCTTATTTTGCGGCCTTGTACCTAGTAAGATAGTACTAAAACTTGTAAACTGAGGTAAACTGCTGTTATAGCATGACAATCTTTGTTTAATAAGGATCACATCTATGTATTTACATGCGCGATTGCGATAATTTTTGACAGAGAAATAAACTGAAGAATAAAAAAAGGCATGTTTTCCTTTATTGGACCGAAAAAATTTTCCTATATTGGACCAGTGGTCCAATTTAAGGATCTGATTTTGAGCAAGACTTTTTATTAATTGTAACATTAAATAATTGACTCATCTGATTTAATAGCGTAGTTATTTCCATCAAGTTATTTTAAGTATACTTACACCCCTATGCACGATATTCATTTTTTAATCAAGCACATTTTCTAGAAACTGCAAATTCTTGAAATATTTGTTTTTTTTTTCTCTTTTCCATTAAGTTGCAGTTTCAGGTTGTTAAACATAGCTATTAATTTCAATAAAATTTGTGCTGGTTTACCGAGGAAAAAAAATGAAATTATTCGATTGGTTTTAAAAAGAAACAATTAATATGCTACTAAAATGTTCAATGTAGATGAAACCGGTCTTTCACAGTCCAAATGATCCGAAATATATTGACGTATAAAGGTAAACACCAGTTTGGACCTCTAATGTGTGGTGAACGTGTTAGAAACACACTTGCTATTTGCTGCATGAGTGCAACATAATTACTACACCCCCTCCCTCCCCATGCATATTTTCAAAATAATGCGTTCCATGTATGTGCTTATCGTAAAAGCACCCCATGGTGAGCAATATGCTTGATCAAAAAAAAGTTGGATCACAAACGATAACTCGCTTAATTGATACAATATTTCATCAAAACTGTTAAACCAAGAGCATAGATGGAATAAACTTGGTTAACGAGAGCGATACAATAATGCTTTCTCTTTAAGCACACCATACAAGATATCTTTTTTCAACCTTTGTCTACACATTTTAATCGAGCGTGTGATACATGGATGCGAGAACATTCAATGAGATCCGTTACCCAATATCGAATCGAAGAACTGTTTGGTAACTCTTATGGGTAAACCTCAATCAAGGCTATGACAAATGCAGTGAATTGGTTCTAAACACCAGGAATTTGACCTGTTAATTGACATGTGTTTAGCGGCATTGACTCGGCTGGAGCAGAATTCGAGGTAAGTAGTCCATATAAAACTACTCAAAGTGAGCAGGCTACATGTTCGGTGTAAGTTGTACTGTTGCTCACCATGTACAAGAACTAGCTACGACTTAAATTAGTACAAGCTGTGCATAATCAGCGGATAGTTCTCATCAAAGTATGATCGTCAACTTCAACTATGATTTTGTAAAGGCCAAGCTCACATATCAATTTACCTAAAAAATAGAAAGAACAAAAAGGAAGGCTATCTCAGCAATCAACCTAACACCGTATGAAAGAAGCATAGCACAGAAAAAGTCACACAAGAATAAGCAAGAAACTGCACGAAACAGTTGTTATTGCAATATTTGTCATAGAGATGAAGCGCAAAACATGATTAAATGCATGAAATGCCATCGGTGAGTGTATCAACACTGCCTAAATGAGACCGAAGCAAAAGAAATTCTATTGCAAATCCTGGAAAAAAGATGTATAGTTCAAATATAAATTATTCTATGATTTCCTGGTACGGTCCAATTTAGGAAGCGCATGGTTCAATATAGGCGCATATATTCCTAAATTGAACTTTTGCAACTTTTTGTAAGATAATTTTTTAAAAAATAATTTCCATATTTTTAGAAAATATAAGCTCCTAGGGCGGTTCCTGATTAAATTTAGCTCTCGATGCCCTATTTTGTATTTTTGTTTTGCTTCACATTGAGCGACACAGGCCTCCTGTTCTTAGGGGGTCCAATATAGGCGGTCTTCCCCTAATTTGATTTATGTTTTATTAATTTAACTAATTTTAGTTACAGAGGTTCGCGTACCTTTTAAAGCTCTCGCACATATTTATACAGTACTTTTTGTTTTCCAAACTGGGCAGGGCGACCTATAGTTTCCCGTTTACATGATCCCATGAACGAGAAAATTTCGTATTTTTCACAACGAATATTGCTGTGAAGGAATCTTAACAATTTTTTGCGGCCCCAATTATTTATTTTTGATAAGTAATATTGGGGCCGCGGAAAATACAGGACATTTTTAAAAATTCAGGTTTACTTATATTCTTAATAACGTTTAAATTATTCCGCTTCTCTTTTAAATTTCATTCAAAGTCCTGAAATATTTTCCTAAAATTTCATTTTAATAATAGAACAAAATCGGCGGCCCCTTTCTTCAGAAAAGTGGAGGAGTGTAGCACCCCCCCACACCCCCCTTGCCGACGGCCCTGTACAAGTATTACATTACCGTCGTAAACCAGGAATATATCAAATAATAGTTATGCGCAGAATAAAGAGTTTAAGGACCAAAAATTGTGAAGACAAGATTATTAAACTTAAAGATTACGAAATAACAAATGGACAAATAAATGCTTGCGGTTTTTGTTTTCTTTTTAAGACTTATTTTAGAAAAAAGAAAAAAATAACGAATTTTTGAAAGTACTCTGAACATAGAAGATTTTAGCTAAAAATAAGTAAAGCTATATAGATTTTTAAAAACTGAAACTGCATATAAAGCTGGTAAACCAAAGAAAAACATAGGACCATGAAATGCACGCAAAATTAAAAAGAAATGAACTAATTAAGTCAATAATAATTGCATTACTAACGAATGATATTGTTACAAAACGTTTTGAATCATTAACTGTATTTTAAAAAATGAGCTAATAAAAGGAAGGAAAACCATTTTAACTTGCCATCAAATTGTCATTTGAACTATTCCCACTCTGCGAATTTACCTTCACAGATGGCCTTCTTTCTCTTTCATATTAGAAACTTGATAATGTAATCATCACCTCAGTATGAATCTTAGGAGCGGAACGAATTTAAATCCATTGAGACGAAAACGAACTTTAAATGTCTGTAATTAACAATTTCATCTAAATTTAAACCAAATAAACAGTTTAACAGTAATTTTTCTCAGTCTTAAACATACTCACTTGCTTAGTCTTATTAAAGTTCAAAAGCAAATAAAGTCTCTCAGCTAAAGTTCATACTAAAAAAGACTAAACTAAGTACATGATAGACAATAGATTTGCTTTCTGAAAGCATTGAAATTATTTTTTGTCCGTATTAGAAATTGCAACTGTAATCACCAAAGCAACTATATCCAAAGCGATGCGAGTTTCATCTTATGTAAGAGAAAGGGAGAAAAAAACGAATATCTTATAATAACAGTTTTATCCGAATTAAAACCAAATGAATAGTTTAACAATAGTCGTTTTAAGAATTAGACATAATTACTGCATATCCTTTAAAAATTTCAGGAGCAACTACAGTCTCATCTTGCAATTTTCAGATTAAAAAAAGAGTAAAAAAGTACACGGTTCATCACATTTATTAACTCAAATGTTTGAAATTCCTTTTCGTTCATACTAGAAATTGATATAGTAATCACTAAAGTATTAATCTCCTGAAAGATAATAAGCTATGAATATCCTTTAATAACAATTTTATCCGAATTAAAATCAAATGCACAGTTTAACAATAATTACTTTAAGCATTATACGTAATCACTCGTATATCCTTCAGAAATTTCAAAAGCAACTGAAATCTCCGCCTTCAATTTGCAGATGAAACAACGACTAAAGTAAATGCACGATGGATGAGGTTTATTAGCTCAAATATTTGGGAAAAAAGTAAACAAACTCAGTGAAATAACTCAAAAAAACGCAAAACTAATTCCAATGACGACAATAAATACTTCAGAGATTGTTAAAAAATGCTACTTGGTTTGCCTTCGTGTTGCTTTGCGTTTGATTCTGCGGCTTTGCTTAATATTCATTCCCCAATACCAAGGGAGTGGAATTAAGGTTTAATGCAAAAGAATGAGAAATAAAAGCTTTGGATAAAAGCGCCTTTATTATTTCTCTCTAAATTCCTCGATCTCACGTGTATATAAAATTATTGAGAAATTTATACATTCATTTCAAAATAAGAGTTTAACTATTTTATACAGACGGGTATGTTCGGAGTTTGAAATTTTTAGTTTTAAAAGAGTTTTTGCGTTCCGTGGAACTCTCTGGGGTAATTATTTCTGAATGCATTGAGTAAAAAACATTAAGATTTTGCTACTGCGTATATATTATTCTGATAAGCATACACAAGTAGATGACACTGGTGAATCCCCAGGGTGGTTCGTTATGTAGAATGAAGAATTTTTTTTTTTTACGAAGATGTTGCATGAACAAATGTGATATTCGTTTTTATTGCTTTTTGTTCCGTTACATACTAAATGGTTGTTAAAAACTGATTACTAAAATAAGGTAGATAAGCTTAAAAAAAAACACATCAAAATCTTTACCATAATAAATACCGAAATTTTTACAATTTTCCGATCTTTTTTACGAAGCAAATGAAGTCTCCAAGGGATGCAAATTTTTATGCGTGCTTCAAAAATACGTATTTAAGACAAATCACATTGTTATACGGTAAATTATAAATTATAAGAAGCAGTTGGTGTTTTCAAATGTTTCGAAAAACCGCATTTGTGAAATTTGTTGCGATTGGGTAGGGAGCATGAATAAATCATTAAGTGAAAAACGTAGAGTTTATTCCTTTTTATTAATTACTCTTTTGTTTATATAAGAAATATTTTTCGACGAAAAAGATTGTAAGAAGTAAACAGTTTTGAAAAACAAAATTAACTTTTTTAAACACTAATGAAGGATTAATTGAATTTAATGTAAAAAAAAAATCTCCAACGAACTATAATTTTTTATTAAAAAAAGGTATACATACATTAATCGAGTTTTTCAGGTTGATAAATCAAATTTATTTCTGATTTGCTCATTATCCTTTATTTTTATCCTTTTATTTCGGAAAAAAATGATTTGTTTTTTCACTGTAAAAATACAGTTAAGTTATTCCCAAGTCCATGCAAATTAAGAATTTAAGATATGAAAAAAAAAAAAATAGTATTATAGGGAAAGTTGATGAGTAGGAAGATTTGATATTTTGGGAGTCTGCTATACTGCCGTGCTAAGCACGAAAGTCGTATATGCTCTTTTTAGCCTACTTTCCCGTTAAAAATAAAAGAAACGAAAAAAGCATTAAAATTGGCTTAATGCATCTAAAAAATGTCGCCAAGTCCAAAAAATATCGCCAAGTAAAAAAAATATCGCCAAGTAAAAAAAATATCGCCAAGTAAAAAAAAGTCAAAAAGAAACAAAAAAATGAAATAAATATCGAAAAATGAAAAATTTGAAAGTAGGGTATTGAGATGGGGAATTTGTGTGTCTGTCTGTCGGTCGGTCGGTCGGTCTGTCTGTCCCCCCCTAATAACTTTTGAATGAACATTCCGATTTGGACAAACTTTTTTTTGTTGGAAAGATCTCGGCGAGTACAGCTCATTCCCATATTTGATTTTTTGATTTGAACAATTTTTGGTTCAACTTAGAGCCGTTCAAATAACCGGTCCCGCGATACTAACTTTTGAATGAACAGTCCGATTTGAACAAACTTTTTTTTGTTCGAAAGATCTTTTCAAGGCTACTTCATTCCCGTACCTACATTTTTGATTTGAACAATTTTTTTCGTTCAACCTTGAACCGTTCAAAAAAGCTCTCACACCTAATAACTTTTGAGTGAACAGTCCGATTTGAACAAACTTTTTTTTGTTCGAAAGATCTTTTCAAGGATACTTCATTCCCGTACCTACATTTTTGATTTGAACAATTTTTTCGTTCAACATTGAACCGTTCAAAAAAGCTCTCACACCTAATAACTTTTGAGTGAACAGTCCGATTTAAACAAACTTTTTTTTGTTCGAAAGATCTTGGCAAGGATGCTTCATTACCGTATTTAAATTTTCAATTTGAACATTTTTTTCGTTCAACATTGAACCGTTCAAACAACCTTTCCCCACCTAATAACTTTTAAGTGAACCGTCGGAATTGAATAAACTTTTTTTTGTTCGAAAGATCTCGGAGAGGCTCCTTCCCATATTTCACTTTTCAATTTGAACAATTTTTCGTTCAATGATGAACCGTTCAGAAAAAATTTTAACATGAGCGCCTACGGAGAAATTTAAATTGAATGTTGATTCTGAACTTCAAGGCGGATTTCCTTCAAACTAACTTTGTAAGAAAATGGTTTTGATAAATAATGTATTGTAAAGTACTTTTCTGAATAATCTTCTGTGAGGACTCTGATTCCGACTCCGACTCCGCAGACATGGCGGAAATGCAGGCTCAGAAAAAAATGACTGACTGGGCAGACGATTTTTTGTTTATTTATTTATTTGTTTTGTTTAATTTATTATTATTATGATTTTTTTTTTGGCAGACGATATATTTTTTTTTTTTTGTTAACAAAAATTTTTCATTCACGAGAGCATTTTATTCTTTATTTATATTTGACAACTGGCAACGGATTAAAAATGAAATTCAAGACATTTTATTAACGAACGAGTTTTTTTTTTTTCTTTCTTTGATAAAATGTGTTTTGAAGTTCTTTGTACTTTTATTTTATTTGTTTATTTTTTTTTCTTTTGAAAACGATTGTGGAATTTTTCTACGGAAGAACTATAACAGTTACATTCTTTAAAATGTGCGACAAAACTTAATTGACTCGTTTATTTAATTTTTACGTGTCTATTTCATCTGATGAGAGGGGTATATTTTGCTTTTAGAAATCAGCTTTAAGTGCTATAGAGGTATGTTTGACATAATTTTCAGTTTCAGATAATCAAGAGAATATTGATTAGATGCTAGAATGCCGATGTCGATGTACGGGAAAGTAGGCTCGTTTAGTTCTTGACAGAACTTCTTGTTAACAAAATTGAGTTATCGACACCATGTGGCTTTTAGGACGTATTTCACCAAAATAAAAGATTATATGGTCATTTGAGAACAAGAAATATTTTTTTAAGAATTCTGAAAAAGTTTCATCTGAATCAAATACATGGTAACGCAAAACTTTAAAGAGTTTTATCTCAGTTTGAGCTCGACTGCAGATACCACTTTTGCGCTTAGCATGGCAGTATATCTTTTGTTTACAAATGAAACTATACCTAAATGCAACTTAACTTGACACTGAACGTCACTGTGGGCGGAACCAATAAGAACTCACAAGCAGTCAGCGATCTCCTCTAATTCGCCAAGGAGGCTGTGACGTTTTATCTAGCTCGTTTTTCATAGGCTAACGTCACGCTGACGTCACGATGTTGTTCTCAAGAAAGGTTGCAGTATAGTATAATTAGTTTACTATTTAAGAGCAAACAATGCCACAAAAGCTTAAAAGCGGCTCTTCCGTCGCAGTTGAATTTCAAAAGGTTGAAGCCATGGAAAGTGCTTCCACTTTCAAATTATTCATTTTACAAAAACAGAAGCTCGTTGATTCTTTTATTATTTTTTTTCGCATTTTGTTCAATGAATTTTCCTTCAAATCGGCAGGAGTGAATTTTATTATCTCCTATTTTAAGAATGTGGCTATTTTCACAATTGTGCAATTAATTTCACTGAACAAAAGTACTGAAATAAGCTATAAAGTGTCACACGGAAATTTATAAATATTTTTATTGTTTATTTAATAGTATTTCAAAATAACAAGGAATGATTCTTTTTCTGCAAAAAACTGCTTTACTCTAATAAATATTTTTACAATGTATATTTTAAACTAAAGAAATATCCTTATGTGATTTGTGACCGATAGACTGAAGTTTTGGTAGTTGATTGTTTATTCACGTGGGAAGTCTTTATTTAAAGACATTCGGTGAAACGGAGAAAGTGGAGTTGCAAAACAAATTTTTACATTTTTTAAGGAAACGAGTTCGAATTAGATACTCACCCTTTTTAGATCAACATTCATCTTAGCTTTTCCATCATTTGAGCTATCACCAATTTTCAATTTTCCTAGTCATCTCAGAGGAAAGAATAACTCCAGTTTGACATTATGAACAACCCAGAGAAGTTTTGCAAAGCTTCGCGAATTACATGCCTAAATGAAATAATGAAATGTTGTTGTGGCTGAAGCCGAAAGTTGGAATAAATCATATTAAATGCGTTTTAGCTCAATCGCGTCCTGTTGTTCCTCTTTCGCTTAAGAACTTGAAATTCATTTTTCGCTTCATTTTGTTCCGAAGGAGCCAAAATGGGTTGACATTTTTGGTAACCTGAGATTTTTATGCGATTTTCTTCAGCTATTAAGTAATTAATCAGTACCAAAAATATATAGCTTTCCCTAATTTAATGTACTGAAATTTAAAAAAAAATATTGGTTAATTGAAAACATACTAATATTTCTTTTTTTCCTTCTTTATCGTACTGTCTGATTGCAGGCCCGTCATTTAGGGGGGGGGCAGGGGGGGTCAATTGCCCCCCCTGGCTTTGAGAAATCAATGTATTTACAGATAAGTGGGCGTGGTTTTTGATGTTTTCCGGTGAAATTGCATTGTCTTGCCCCCCCCCCCTGGAAAAACTTGAAATGACGTCCCTGTCTGATTGTCTTAGGTAAAACCTTCGGCGTATTTACGCATGCGTCAGGTCTTCTCTGGTCTTATCAAAATAGGGGGATAGGTAAGATAACAATAAGGGGAGGAATAATAAGAAGCATTTTGAGCAGTATCAAACAGCATAGAACGATGCTAATTTCAAATAGTAGAATGTGTCAAAAAGGATAGCAAATGCAAGTTTTAAGTTGAAACTTCGGAAAGTTCCCACTCACAACCCATCACCCCTTTTTTAAGTGGAATGGTTCCCGAGTGCTAGGCGAGGTTTTCAAGGACGGACAGTACAAATGTAAAATCCTTATATTCCAGAGTTGCAACTCTTTGGCTAGTACTGAATACGCTGATGTTAACAGAAGCATGACTTTGTCCACAAATATGATTGTTAATTTTTACATTTGTGTTGGCAATTTCTAGGCAACAATTTTACATCTATAGAAAAACGTTTGTGCTCCATCGCTTCCATCGAAAACTGCGCAAATATAAAACAGCTCGTGCGATAACAATTTCGCTTCACTTTTTCCGTTTTCATTCGCATTGAACGGCAACCAGTCACAATGTGACAAGGTGGCCAGACCCCATGGGAATCCGAGCGAGAAAATTAATCCCATTCCCCCTGGAATTTAACGAGAAAATTGCATGCTCGTCAAAAAATTAAAACATGCAGGAGAATAAATTATTCATAGAGAATCTTCAGGGATCGCCCCTGCATCTAAAAAGGAGTTCCTCACGTTCCAAGAAAGTTGCATGCACCCCAGGGAGATTCCCTGTTTCTTTTCGCGAACGTACGCAAATGCATAATATTAAATATGCAAACGGATTCGTAATTTAGTTTGCACGGCTACTGATAATTGAATCTGTTTGCTTTTGGTATAATGGAATTAAAACGCATAAAGTTTTGATTGGATTCTCAAAATAACATATTCCCTTGGTTTTTCGCCCCCTTGCCTTCTTCTAAAGCTTTCTATATATCTGCTAAAGAGAATTAATACTCTTAATGTCGCGTTACCCGAGTCAATAGTCAATACGAAGTCAGAAGTTAATTCCGCAGAAACTAAAGAGTTTCGTTACATTTTGTTTCCCTTGAAAATTTGTTTGGTGTTTCGAAGATTACTATTTGCTGAGCTTTCGTTGAATTAAAAGTCAAGAACAAAATTTCTTTCATTATGATCTAAATTTACCTAAGAACAAAGATTCATAGCAGAATTTGGCTGTCGAAAAAGATTGCAATGTTGCAATTTTTTGACTTCACAGGATTTTACAACCGATATTCATCTTTATTGCTAAGTAATTTCTAATCATATATCTAAGAATATGAATTATTTAAAGCCTGCCAAGTGAAACATATTTCATTTCTGAGTTAAGTAAGCTAATTTTCAAATAAATTTTTGGTAGGAAAAACATCTACTAATAGAACCCACTCTACAGAAACAACAGTTCATGATTCCTTTTTAAAAAATAACGCTTTACAAGTCGTTTCCCACAATGGATCTGTAACAGTAATTTTCTTCCATATATATATATATATATATATATATATATATATATATATATATATATATATATATATATATATATATATATATATATATATATATACTAGCCGGGTACCCGGCCCTGCCCGGGTTTCTGTGGGTGTAGGGTGGTTTAGTGAAACTCATTCATAAATTTCCCAACACTAAAGGGTATATCTATAAACATAATGGCTACTTCTGTAAACAATGGCTATGTTATGGATAAACTGGATGGCATTATGCAAAAAGGAGTTAACCCACAAAACATAAAAAAAATGAGTTATCCAACTCTGATGGTACAATATGTTGCTTTCTACATTAAGCAAAAATGATTTTAGCCCTATCAGCGTTTCATGGCAACATATCATTGGTATATTAATTTTGAGCTCATGATTTTTCCCAGAGTTTATTGACTTTAAAGCCCATTATCTCAAAATCAGGTTTTTGTATGTTAACTCCTTTTTGTATAATGCCATCCAACTATAAAAAAAAATAATGCAAGCTAAAAAAAAATAGCAAGCTACAAATAATGTTTGAGTAAATAGGAAATGTTATAAGCTTGATATATTAAAATAAATATATATTTACAGTATCAATCGCACTGAAATTAAACAATTCCAAATATTGCTCGTTAAATAAGTCCCATTATTAGTTTCTATCCTCGTGACAACATTGGTAAGGTGAAAACATCTTATGTACCTAATTTAGAAATTTTTTTGACTATAAACACTTTCTATTCTCTAACTATTGCAAAATCATTTTTTTTTTTATTTCACCCGTTAGCGATTGTTGGCTCAGATAAATATAAAAATCCTTAGAAGGCAATAAATTCCATACTTACTCCAGAGAAGCCTTGGTTCAAAATTTTCAATATGATTACAATCAATATTGTTGCTGCATGGCACCAAATTTTTACAACAATGGGTTGAAAATTTAATCATTTAATGGGGGAAATGACATAAAATTAACTGTTTTCCATAATAACTTTTTTAAACTAAGCTTTTTAGAAATAAATTATAGCTTATCCTGCTCCCTGTTACTGTAGCTATCTACGGTGAAAAAATGGTTAAAATCGGTTCAGTAGTTTAGAAGATTACCCCGGACATACGTTTTCAAAAGTAGTCTTTTATGTATATAGACTAGCCGGGTACCCGGCCCTGCCCGGGTTTCGGCCGGGTATGGTGTTTTAGTGACACTCTTTCATGAATTTTTCAACATTAAAGTGCATATCTATACACACAATGGCTACTTCTGTAAACAATGGCAATTTTTTCTGACTGGACAAACTAAAAAACTGTATTACACACCTTAAATACAAATGCAAGCTACAAATAATGTTTAGGTAAATCGGAAATGTTATAAGCTTGGTACAGGGTGCGGCGGAGAAACTTGCAGACTTGAAAAGTCAACTAAGGAAAAGTACATCATGTATCAGTATCAGTTTACTACTTTTTATAAGATATGGTACCCATTCTGAATTTTTATATTAGTTAGATTTAAAAACTACATCGGGAAGAATGACGGCCCCTGTTAATGATGCACTCATGTACCCTAGATTTGTTGCACTCTTTCGAGCATATCGACTGATGGGATGTTGGTGATAGCAAGCCGGATGTTGTTCTCCAGGCGTTGCAGGGTCCGGGGCTTGTCGTTGTAAACGATCGATTTGAGATACCCCCATAAAAATAGTCACAGAGTGTCAAATCGGAAGAGCGGGCTGGCCACGGTACGTCACCTTTCAAGGAGACGTTATCACTCAACTGGTGAACCACAGCAAGTTTGTAGGGATGAAACTGGAGTTCGTTGTGAAGAATTCGTCTCAGTGTCCAATCAAAAATCCCCAAAGCAGCAGCGTGTTTACGCGCCGAACGCCTGGGAGAGCGCAAAAACGACTCCCTCACTTTTTCGACGTTTTCTAGGGTTCTGGAAATCCGTTGACCTCCTGGGCCTCTGTTTGCCACACTCTCACTTTCCCTGAATGTTTTCACCCACAAAACAGTCGATTCCCAGCCAGGAATGGGAACAACGGGCTGAATTTTGAACCGAGTTCGGAAGGCACGTTGAGTGGCGACCACCGAAAGATTATTTGAAAAGTAAGATTCGGCGGCGAACGCTCGTTGCTCCTTTGTCCAACGCATGGCGACAACTAAACTATGAGATAACAAAACTTCAGGACCCTCTCTTTAAAATGAGACTCTTCCCACTCCTTTCTGACCACTCCTTGCTAATTAGCATCCAATTAAAATCAGCAAGTTTCTCTGTCGCACCCTGTAAAATCAATCGCACTGGAGTCAAGTATTTCCAAACATTACACGTAAAATAAGTCCCATCATTAGTTTATATCCTTGTGACTACATTGGTGAAAACATCTTATGTACCTAACTTAGAAATTTTTTGACTATAAACATTTTCTGTTCTCTAACTGTTGCCAAAATCAATTATCTTTTTATTTAGTCTCGTTAGCGATTATTGGCATAGATGAATCTAAAAATCCTAAGAAAGCACTAAATTTCATACTTACTCCAGCGAAGCCTAGGTTCAAAATTTTCACCATGATTACTATTAATATTGTTGTTGCATGGCAACCAAATTTTTGCAACAATGCACTGAAAATTTAATTATTTAATGGGGAAATTAAATGAAATTTACTATTTTCCATAGTAACTTTTTTTAACTAAGCTTTTTAGAAATAAATTATAGCTTATCCTGCTCTCTATTACTGTAGCTATCTAACGGTGTAAAAATTGTTAAAATCGGTCCAGTAGTTTAGAAGATTACCCCGGACATACGGTTTCAGAAGTAGTCTTTTATGTATATAGATATATATATAAATGGATGTATGTACGCATATTTGTATGTTTGTTCCTTATACAAATCCACAGTTCTCGTCGGATTTTCCTCAAACTTGGCACAGAGGTTTCTTGATGCACTAGAACTGCCATAGGTGGGGTTTTGAAATTTTTAAAAAATCTAAAAAGCTCAAAATTCAAATTTTTTGTCTCAAAATGGCCATTTTCTTTCAATTTTGAATAGATAGCGTAATAGAGATAAGCCTTTAAGCATACAAGTTGATAAAATTTAGCACATTTAAATATGAGTATTTTCCAACAAAGATTACGATTAACAATGAATTATCAATTTAAGGCTCACCTATTTCATTTTAGCATGAAATAAGTTAAACATAATGCAATAAAGGGCAACGCCGGGTAATAAGCTAGTACACTTCTAAAAAGGAATTAGCTAGAAAATTGTGTTCTTGTACTGTCGTTGAATGGGTATATCCACAGGGTTTCTGAGGAATTTTCATTTAAAACCTCCAAAAACACTCAAGCAGAACTATTTACCCCCCTCCCCTCACTTATTCCCTCTCCTATCTCTCTCTTTTGATAATTACACACGCCAATACTGCCGTGCTAAGCACACAAGCCGTATCTGCACTTTTTAACGAAATTGAGTTATCGCCACCAGGTGGTTCTTTATGGCATATTTTACCGAAATGCAAAGTTTTATGGTCATTTGAGAACGGGAAATATTTTATAAAAAATTATGAAAAAGTATCATCTGGATCAAATACATGGACGCCCAAAACTTTAGAGTTTTTTCTCAGTTTGAGTTTGACTGCAGGTACCACTTTTGCACTTAGCACGGCAGAATAGTGTTTGTAATGTTGTGTTACAAAGGTTCAATTGAAGGGCCAGGGGGAAAAAGATGAAAGTGACCAAAAAGCGATTTCGAGAAAAACGAAGAACAAAGTTTGATTTCTGGTAACTAACTCCCTTTGTAGTTAATAGAGTTTTCATGCACATTTCGGTCGATTCTCATCTTTTTCCCCCTTGCTGTTCTGCCAGATATTAATCCTTCATAGCCCCTAGATAGCGATAATATCTCAAAATTGACAAAAAAGTGACTTTCATCTTTTTTCCCCCTGGCCCTTCAATTTTTAATGATATTTTCAATTTTCTGAAATGAAATTTACTTAAATATGTATTTACTGGCCAGCGTACCCTATAGCACAAAACAATTTAATCCACAACCTTTATATCTCAAAACCTGTCTATCTGGGAAACAATTCAATCTGCTACCTTTATGTTTTGATTCTTGAACACTTCTCTCTCGGAAGAACTTCAATGGGCATCCTTTCTCGCTCAAAACCGATCTACCTCGGAAATAATTCAAGCAACAGCCTTTATGTCCCGAAAACTTTTATTTCTTAAACAATGAAAACAGTTGATCTAATAGCTCGAAAGTTGTCTATCTCAGAAAGGTCCCTCTTTGGATCCCCCCGCCCCCCATTCCACGGTGTTTAGAATTTTGAAGTTAAATTTTTATACATTTTTTTTTGCTTATAGTTTGAGAATCAAAAGAAACTATAAGACCTCGGAAATTTTAATAGAACGAAATTTGCTTGCTACCTAGATATCAAAGACAGCTTATCACTTTTTCCCATGCATGTCGTAAAGCAATATAATCTGCAAGCTATATTTCGAAAACTTGCCTATCAATTGGTTTTTTTTTTTTTTATAGTTTTTTTTTTTTTTGCTTTCGAACTATGATTTGTTTACTCTAGATTTAAAAATACTATTTCTTCAATCCTTAGTTATTACACTTTCTTAAAAGAATTACTGAATATGAGCTTTCACTTAGCTGCTGTAAAAAAGAATTAGATTCAACAAAAATTTAATTCAGTTCAAAAACAGATCAGGCAATAACTTAAGATTCAATTTTTTGGAAAAATCACAAAGATAATATACTTATTCTTTTAGAAATGACTGCAATGTGTAGTGAGTAATTCTGCAAAACTAAAACTTCAAACAGTAAATAAAGTTTTTTCTTAAAATATTAAAATGCATAAAAATAAATAAAAGAAATGTATTTAATTTATTTGTGGTTCAAAAGATTAATCAATGAATATTTTGACTACAAACCTGAGCAACAAGTTTTTAAATGCATTCCATTTGAACTTCCTTTTGGCAAGAGTTTTTTTTTTTTTTTTTCATTTCGAAATGTCTTATTCCTAAATCTAATTATGATGGAACAATTCAACACATGACAAAACTAACATGTTTAATCACCATAATTTCTTTAATTGTGTGATTTATTTGCTCATCATATTTTTAAGCAAACACAAAGCTCAACTTCATTCATAGATGATTAAATAGCTTTGTCGAAAATCATTTGCTTAAAGGTACGCTTCAATAAATACAGAAGCACAATAATGGAATGAGTAAAAAACAATCTTTGATGAATTAATCTGTGATTGAAACAAACAAAAACAGCACATTAAATTTTAACACCATTTAATTTCTCTAATCATTTCATTTTCTAAGTACTACCTTCATACTTTCCCTTCCAATCAGAGAAGAAATTAATGAAAGTACCATAAGTCAATCCCTGGGCTATTCCCTTGTTATCTAAGCAATCATCTGTTGTTTACATTTTCAAAGACTTTTTCTTTTTATTTTTTAAGAATGTTATTTTATAATTATAATACACTGCTATATGACTGTTTTTTGTGTGTGAGGACACGGTGGATAATGGTCTTGAGATTAGGAACAGAAAATTAAACTGACTGTTTGCAAGTCCCTCGGGGTTATTTTACCCAGTATCTGAAAGGCAAGAAATTAAAACGGTGATGGAGAAATTGTTCTGGCGTCTACTGGGGCTGTCTGTTTCGTGCAACTTTTTGCACGCGTTCTAGGAACAGAATACTACCAGGACTTTTTTTCTCCTACAAATTGCATGCGTAATAAGAAATGATATACACAGTCATTTTTGTTTTCTTTCATTTGATGGTATTAATAATAAAAGTTTTGGTATTTAGGTTTAACGGGATATTTTACTTGTTTTTTTAAAGAATACTTTATATGATGTTCAATTTCCCTGAATGCTAATTTTTGTAACACACCTGTGTACTACTGAATATTAAATTTTACTGAATATTAAATTTTATGTTTTTCTTTTTTACTATAAATGTCTGTTCAAATATTAAACAGGAATTGATTTTTTTTTTTTGTTCAGAGTCAAGATTGGTTCTTTATTTCACTATGTCGTGATTTGACGTTACTCAGCCTGTTATTTCTGTGATTGTTAGATAGCGACTAGCGGTGATCTATTGCCAGTGCATAACAACTCCCCGACGTGTTCCAACGTAATTTTTTCCCAGACGATAACTCTTTCCTCTTTCCTGCTGACTTTTAATTTCGTTTTATTTAATTATTATTTCTTGCAGGCGACACTTTTTTTCGTACCCTTTTTTTTCCTTTCTTTTTTTTCGCTTTATAAATATTTATTTTTATTTAATAATTTTAATTTTGCTAATTAACTTGTTGACTATCAATGTTTTTTTCCCAGACAATCAGTGTTTTCGCACGTCTGATGGAAGATATAGCAGTCTTCCAACAACTTTTAAGGCAGGCTTCAGTTTTGATTTGTCTGTTTTTTTTTTTTTTCCTCGCTTTTAAACAGCGAGAAAAGCGGCTTCATGTATTATACTTATGAAGTATATAGAACTCTAAATCCTTTATGAACTATCATAACTGGAGGATTTGCGAAGATTTAACATTTATTAGAAATAGCTTAAGGCATAGAGCAGAGGTTTCAATGTTATTATAATTTTTAGTGTAAAATGGCAAGGACCAGCTTCATTATTAATATTTTTACGGTTATAATTATTATCATAGCCGTTACGATTATTACTATTATTCTAATTGTCACTAGTCCTCCCACACTGTAAAAAATTAATGTGTTATTTACAGTATAATACAGCAAATTTTATGGTAATAAATTGTAAAAATGGCTAATTTTACATTAATAAACTGTAAAGTTGCAAAATTTTCAGTAATAAACTGTAAAATTACTAATTTTACAGTTTGTTACGGTGCATTTTACAATTTTGAAATTTAACCTCTGCTACCAGTATTATACTGTTGTTTTTACAGTGTGTTACAGCTATATTTTACGGCAATAAACTGTAAAATTTCCAACTGTACAGTAAGAAATTGTAAAATTGCTAGTTATACAGTTCATTAATGTACATTTTTAAGTTTTAAATTGGAACCTCGGCTGCCAGTATTATACTGTAAAAACAGCAGCTCATTTTTTGCAGTGTTCTATTAATAATACTAAAACTAATACTGCTAATAGTTATTATTATTATTATTATTATTATTATTATTATTATTACTATTATCACTAGCATTCCTACTACACTACAAGATACTAATACTACTAATTACAATGATTCTTATTATTAGTATCACCACCATTACTGTTATTAGCGAAGTTGACCTATACGAACAGACAGTTAAATTTGTTTTTTTTTTTTTTTAACAGAGAGGTGAGCTTCAGAACAAAATTCAGTTCGAAAAAACACAAAACCTATTTTTGCCAGAGAGGAAGATGAACGAGAACTTTCAAAGATTTGACAAACATTTATTTTAAGAAAATTTATTTTTAGAAATATATACTTCATGAAGAAATTTGAAAAATCGTTAAAAGAAAGTCTTAACTGTATTTTCAAATTAATCAATTTATCTAGTTCAACGATGAAAAATATAAGTTGAAACATTTCTTAAAAATACAGAACAGAACCTGGTAGTTTGAAATGCCGAGCATATCCTACCAATGAAAAGATACTGCATCGCTTCTTTTTAGTTGTAAATTTGAAAAAAAAAAGTAGCATTTATTATTAAAAATATCCAAAAATAGAACGAGAGTAAACTCAGAAGAATTCAGAAATTTCAAACTCAGAAAATAAGCAACGGAAAGGGAGCCTAGGGCACATACTTCTTAATTACACGACTCAATTCAGTAACCGAAGAACTATCACAGAATAAAAGTATGAAAACCGGAATACACATATCCAAAATGCCTCGCATTGTTACACAACAAAAAAAACTGTATGGATCTTTTAACATTGTAGACATTTTTCTCATAACTTTGATTCACACTTAAATCTTCAAAAAACTAAATATTGAAACAACCTAACTTATTCTAAATAAAAAAAAAAAATGCTTGAGAAAAAGCTAAACAAAAGTCTCTTGTTCGACAAAGTATTTCAAGCGTAGTGAAAGAACTATTTCTGTAAGTTTAGAATTAATCATAAAGAAAGAGTTCCCGATTTTTTAAAATTATTTAATCCAGCAGAATTAAGAACTGCTTTTAAAAAGGTTAAGTTTTAAACAAATGCTTGACAGAATAGGCTTAGCTTAAAAAAGTATACCATTCAGAACTTATCTGAATATTCTTGAAAAAGATTATTGTATACAATGTACAGGAACTTATGGAAACACTTTTCAGACACAGGCAGGGAAAGAGATTTTTTTTCTTTTGTTCTGCGGTTTAAAAAGGATTTTGGTGGATTTAAAGCTTTCTTAAAATACTATTTTTAAGAAAACTTTCTTCAGTGCAACTCTGGTCTAGAATATTTTTTAACTTTTAAAATTTGTCTTTCATATTCAGCAAAAGAAGAGTGAATTTTTGAGCAAAATTTCATTTTTAAGGCAGCTTAATGCAAATTTCATTCGTTTTTATGTAATCGGGTTATTGGCTTAAAAATGAGAATTAAAATTTATTTCAATTGGTAAATTTATCATTTTTGCCTTCTCAGGTCTACAACTTCATAGTTTTACAGTGAAAATGTTTCTTTCTTTCTTTACTTTTTTTTAAACTAAAGATTCCTTTGAAGATTTTCTGATTGAACAGCATATTGCTTGAAGTTGACATTTTCTAAAAAAAAGTTCTCTCGTGCATAATCCTGTTTTTATGACACGGCACTAAAAATTTTACAGATCTTAATACTTCTCTACTTCAAAAAATGTGTTGAGTGTCTTGCAATAGATAGTGTTCAGCACCAAAAGCTAAAGCATGCTATTTCGTAGTATATCTTTTTTTTTTTTTTTTTGATATTGCTATAAGGTGCCAAGCCACGGCGTCTAAGAATTTTCTTTTGTTTCATTGGAAAATAACTGGAATATGTGGTACAAATGTTTAAAACTATGAATAATTTTTAGTTTCCGTATTTTAAATTTACATTTTTCCATTTAAAGACAATTTATGCATTTGATTGTTGTTCGTAGCATACTAGACTAGTAGTATTTAAACTACTCCTAATGGAGCTGAAAAGAATCTCCATGGAACAAGAGTTTATGAAAAAATTAGGAATAAACAAAGCTAAACACAAATACCGTCGTTCTCATGTTTTGTTTTGTTTTTTCAAATAAGGTAGACCAACCAGTGTATGAACACTTCCAATGAAGGAACACCTCGTAATTTTCCTAAAAAGATAAGGTTTTGAAGCATTTTTCTTAAATGAATTAGCAGAACTAACTCCTTTCTACACATTTACCGAAAGAAAATGACTAGAAAATGCTGCATTTGTTCACTGGTTGGGGTGTTCATTCACTCGGTCTGGGTACTTTTTTTCGTTCTAACCCCTATAAAACCTGATGCAGAACCATAAAAGCTCTCCCAACTTTCTTTTTAAATACTTCGTATATCATGTGAAGTGTTTTTACTGTCATGTGGCAAATGCTACTATTTTTTCCGACGCTATGAATTTTTGAAATTGAAAATTCGCTTAAGTGTTCATTCACTGGTCTGTCCTACCCTATATGGGTGTTAAAATGTGAAATTGTATTGTAATTTTAGGGATCTAACTTATTAGAAAAATGAATTCCCGGACACTGGAAGTGGGAATAATGCAATGCGAGGACATTGGAATTAATTTTAAAAAAGATGAAAGAAAAAGAGAGAGAGAGAGAACATGCTACTAGTACAGAGAGAGAAAATTGATACATCGTATGCCTTCAAATACACAGTACATGCAAAAGAGGCGCATGCTTGAAGCGCTATTTACAATTTATTTACAGCTCAACTAATACTATAGACGATGCATAAACTGCATCCTTAACTGTTAGCAAAATAATGTTCATATGAATAAAATTATTCGTGCCTATTAGCAAAAACTACTAAATAAAATAATTTGTACCTTTTGTATCAGGAGAAAGAGTGCATTAGAACTGTAACCCCCCCCCCCCCTCCTCAAGCTTCCCGCTTAGTTTTTTTAACACAGAGCATTATCGCATTCTAACATCACTTTTTCGAAGCAACAAGTTGTTATTGATGAACTAATGACTTTAATTAAATGTAATGCTAAAAGAAGTTTTGACACTTTTTTTTTAAAACACAAGTCGGTATTCTCTACAATCTTTATCTGCAGAAGCACTTTTATAATGTAGAACTTGGCGATGCATTTTAAAATATGATAGTTACTTGGTTATAACGGAGTGTTCGACAAAACTAAATGCTTAGGCAAAATAAAAAGAATTTTGGTTTCTTTGACTTCAAACATCTTATTAATTTATTACTCTAAAGTGGCAGCATTATTTGAAGTAAATTTCGTACTTTTAAAGAATTATTAAAACTGTTGTAGTTGTTAATGAGAAAAATAGCTGAATATTTTAACGCACAAACTTTTTTTTTTTTTTTGAAGTATTGCAAAAAAAAAGGCAATTTTGAAAAGACTTTAGTTAAAGAGTCAAATTATCAATTAGACATAATTAGTAACTGTTACTACTTCATTAAATATGATTTTCTAGCTGATTGTATTTTACATTTTTCGTCCATATTTACATTAAAACTCGAAAACAATAATTAACTCAAAAAATTAAAAAAGAGCAGAATAATTAACTTTTTCGTATTCTGTAATCAAATCATCGAAAACTAAAAAAAAAAAATATATATGTTTTATGTTTTTTAAAAAATTGTTCTTTTCAGCAGCATTTAAACTGATATTAAATGAATTTTATTACCATAGGAACTGAAATTCTTAAACTTGTTTTGTCATTGAACATAAAATGCTCCTTGTCAGGAACATTTTTGTAGCGAACCTTTTTGCTCATCAATCTGATTTTTTTAGAAACGAATTTTAAAGGCTTACTTAGCTCCAAAGTTAAAGCAATCATTGTTAATATCAAACAAAGATGCTCGGTTGGTTTAGTAGGTTCCAGAGCAAAGATTTTGATGTGTAACATTCTGGGGCGGATATAGAAATAGTTTTTTAACGAGTTTCGGAAAATCCAAAAGTATCCCCCTCCTCCCTCTCCATATAATTTTTTTATGAAGAAAGTTCTCTCATGAATCTCCTTCAAAATGCTTTTAAGGAGCCATTAACCCTCTGGTTGCTTATCCCGCGATTTCCATGGGCAACGAAGAAGTAACAAAATTGCTCATCCGCGATTTTCACGTGCACAACGTAATTTAAAACCTTATTCCGCAATTCCATCGTTTAAATGTCAACAATGGATTTTCTGAAGCATTTGCACAGACCGCTCGGCCATTTTACAAGCCCGATACCTCCTAATTTAGTAAAGAAAGGATTTCATCGAAAATGTGGTTTTTATTGCTCAAAAATTGGGGGAAAAAATAGTATTGTTGTTCGAATTCGGTGTAAAGAACATGAAGGTAGAACTTTTCTTGTACCTTGTTGCAAGATTTATCATATTAAGGATAGTTTCTAACGTAATATGTGTAAATTTAGCACATAAGTTTTATATTGGTTTTTCATACATAAAAAAATATGCATATTTTTAAAGACTTCGTTAAGAAAATTGAGCAGTCAGAGGGTTAAAGCCAAAATATCTATTTAAAAGTAAAGTAATGCTTCGAACTAATTTACTGCAAATGTGGTGTTAAAACACTTTTTCATTATTTTAAGCCAATTAAGATGTCGCAGTACCTTTATTCTGCCATGTCATTTTGCAAACTTTTTTTTTTTTTTTTTGAAACACCATGTATACTTTCAATTAATAGCAAAGCCTGAAATTGAGAACTCCTGTGCTCTACATATTTCCAACTTTCAAAATCTCTAAAATGCTACATAGAAAAAGCAGATTTAGTACTCACTGATGCTGCACGCTTCATAATGATCTAGGAGCGGCGAAGGAGCTTCTTGGTCGAGTTTAGTATCCGAGAAGGATATAGTATCCTGCGTGCTATCGTCATCAAAGACTGAGGACTGAAGATCTTCTCCTAAAATAAAAAATCGGAGCTATATTTTACATCATGAAATAGCTTAACTTTTTGTGATAATAATGCAACATTTTTAAAAGCATTATAACAATGTTAAATTTTCAAATTCGAATATCAGACACGTGTTTTGGGTTGTCTAGAAATGTTTTTAAAGGCAAAAAATGAGCTTATGAAGAAAGAAAACATCCGATTATTTTCTAAAATGTTTTTTTTCATCCAAACGCTTATTTATATCTACTTTGTCAAATTATTTTTCATCCAAAAAATAATTGAAAAACCTTACTAAACAATTGATTACTGCAAAACTTAGGGCCCTGCAACCACATTGACGTAAAGCAGAAAAATAAAGCAGAAACGTAAAATGGATTACATAATGTTCTTGTGGAAAGTACTCGGATTTTCGGTTTCTGCTTTCGGTTTCGGTCGCGTTTTACGCTGATGTGGAGCAGGGCCCTTACTGATTAGGAGGAGTTTTAAACGAAACTTATCTTCAAAAAAAAAATAATAATAATAATAATAATAATAGGGCAGACTGACCAAAAAATGAACATTTAAGCGCAATTTCATCCTTAAAATTTCATTCATCGTTAAAAATTGTAGCATTTAATACGTGATAGTAATACATTTTAGATGATAGATGTAACTATATTTTAAACATTGGGAGAACTTTTATGGTTCTTACACGAGTTTTTGAGGGGCTGTAATGGAATAAAAAA
The DNA here is from genome assembly GCA_038373865.1 of Uloborus plumipes. Taxonomy (NCBI): domain Eukaryota; kingdom Metazoa; phylum Arthropoda; class Arachnida; order Araneae; family Uloboridae; genus Uloborus; species Uloborus plumipes. The sequence continues at coordinate 58,716 of JAXGGA010008070.1, forward strand.
GTGTCCCGACCCAGTGAATAACCAATCCAACTAGTTAACTAATCCAGAATTTTCCAGTCGTTTTCTTCAACTGTATAAAAAGAAGTTATTACTGCCATTTAATCTAAAAAAAAGTATTTAACCTAGTTCCTTTTTTTCTCCAAGAAAAAAAAAGAGCTGTTCAGTCGCCAAGGAGGTGGGGGTCTTTCACGGGCCAGTCTGCACTAATTACGAGGAGCACTTGAGCAAAATTAGCAT
>JAXGGA010008071.1:0-58946 GCA_038373865.1 Uloborus plumipes
TGCCATCTCTTACTAAACAACGATACTATCTATTCGTTCCACAAAATAATTTCAGGGGGAAAAATAATCTCAAATTTATGAACCTAATACAGTCGACGCTCGTTATAACGACCACACGTTATAAAGACCATCCTAATATAACGACTGGTGAGAAAACCCCCAACTGTATCCCAATATACTCTATGTTCTACCTCTTTCTTATAGCGACCACTCATTATAAAGACCGTTTTCTGTAGGACGGAGACGGTCGTTATATCGAGCGTCGACTGTATATCGGATGTCGATGTCGCAGCATACGCGCCTGCAGAATCATACATGAAAGGGTGCATCCGAAATTTAAAAAAATAACAAAACTATTTTTTTGCCAAAACAAATAAGTAAAATATTTTTTTTTCTAAACGAAATTTGCAAAAAAACTTTTTTACCAAAAAAGAAATTAGGGGACAAAAAAATTTTCCAAGAAAAAAGCTGTTTTTTTTATTGTGATTAAAAAAATCATTGACTTTTTTTAATGAACAGAAACAAAATTTTTTCGCCCCGCCCCCTTTGCTCCCCTGCCTTTGCACCCATGTGTGGTAGACTTGATACTAAGTTTCTACAAAATGTTTAAATAGGAATTTAGAAAGTACCACTTTCACGTAAACTACAGTTGATGCTCGATTTTAAGAACTCCTGGGAATAGGCCCGTCAAGCGGGGTGGGATGAGCATCGATTGCTTCCCTGACTGAAGAAGATGAATGTTTTTTCTTGCAAGTGGGTGTTTTTTGTTGTTGTTTTTTTCCAATAAAATTAGAATTGAGTGCACATCCTCTGCCCCCCACCCCACCCCCCGCGAAACAGTCGAAAGATTGAAGGGCCTACCTGGGAACCACGAAAAATATACGTAAAATCGAGATTTCAAATTTTCTGTGATGACTTAATAATTCTTATTTATTCATTGCTAGCGGTACCCGCACGGCTCTGCCCGTGGTATAAAATTAAAAGTTCATTTGTAAAAAAATGCTCTAATTTAGTTATAATTCAAAATTCAACTATAATTCCTTCAAAGTATGGTATGAAAATCTGGTATGGACCCCACACTACTTCCTCTTACGTGTAAATTTCTTAGTAGATGCCTTAACTGCTATAATAGTGCGTGGAGTGAGCAAGATAACAATTTAAACATTTATATCCCTTGTTTGCCACGAAATAATGCAAAAAAATGTTTTATAATGATTAAATCTCCTAAATATCGCCAATTTTAACATCATTCAGTAAATTTTTCGCAAAATATCGCCAATAGTGCCAAATTGAACCCAACCCCCACCCCCCCAAAAAAAAAAAAATTCCGCCAAATTGGAGGCAAATACTTGGCGACCAAAAGCTTGGCGATATATCTCCAAGTGGTCGCGCCAATTCATATCACTTTCGTTCCAAAGTATATTGGAAACAGGGTTGCCAGAAAAATACTACGCTCCGGATTTGGGCCGAAAAAATACTACCGTAGTGTCAAAAATACTGTGTCTGAGAACGCTTTAAAAAGAACGAAACAAAAAAAGGTATGAAAACGTAACCATGGTAACAGCATGAAAAGTTGATTTCCGTTGATAAAATAATTCATTTCATCTCTGTTTTCAAACAAATTTTATTTTCGAGCTCGACCATTTTAGAATCGTTTGGCTTGCTTTGCTGAAGGTAAGCCTTGAATTTCCGGGATTCTAAAAACAATTATTACAACTCTTCTAATTCTCGAAGAAACTTCAAACTGACATCATTTTTAGCAGAAAATCTCAAGCTTTCGAATGACATAAGACTAGAAAATGTGTATGAAATATTTCTTCCATATTTTATCGAATTTCCGCTAAAAATTAGAATAGAAAAAGAACGAAATAGAATTTTCGAAAAATCGCTGCGTAATGCATAACCTCATGCTACAAACTAATTTTGTGCCAAATTTCATAAAAATCGACCGAATGGGTTTGGCGCGTAACAGACAGACAGACTCACCTTCAGCTTTATTATTAGTAGAAATAGAGATAGAGAAGTAGAGAAACCTTATAAAATTCAAAAAAAATATAAAAAAATAAACTCTTATTTCATTTTAGATAAAAATAATTTAAAATCAATGATGTCTTGAAGTAAGATTCAAAATCGTTTCTAATTTCAAAACTTAGATTCCATGATTTGATTCCATACGTCAAAATTACCTATTTTTGAATTACTCTCTATTTTGAAAAAAAAAAAACTTCTTATTTAATCAGAAGGAATTGATTTTTAATAAATGGTTTTATCGTATGTTAAGATAAATGTCATGCTTCCATCTCTCATCCATGTATCTCACAGACAACTAGATAAAGGGGGCTGGCGGGATGCAAAAATAATTTTAATAAATTTTAATTCATAATTATAATCGAAGTTAAAGCAGTACATGTAAATCAGTATTAAAAGAGAAAAATTAAGTAAAATATTCTAAACATGCTATATTTTCTTAATTTGGAGTTGAATGAAATTATTTTAGAAGACATTTACCTGATACATTTCAAAGCAAGAAAGTACAATATTTACTAATCACATACTAACGTTTGGTATACGTACACATTTGGATTTTTTTTTTCATTCAAAAAATCCAATGTTTTCGCAGTAGGTCACTGGTGTATGTTTAAAACTTTTTCGACATAAAAGTATTAAAAAAACTTAACAAATTATTAGCTAATTCAGATTTAAGGGGCTAATTAGTACACTTTTCTAAACAAGATATCTTAACAGCAAATTTGTATAGGAACACAATTTTGGTCAAAAAATATTCCTTATATTATTTCTCATGTGGTCTACCTCAAAAAAAGAGATCCCAGAGAAAGTAAATTTTTTAAATGACATTTTTAACTTCAGAAGGACAAAAAAATCAAGTTTTTCCCTGAAATCTTGAAGTTTAAAAATCCACTAAAAATTTACTTTTCAAGTAATAGCTCTGATAGAGGCAGACCACATCACCTTGACTATGGAGAATCCAATGGTATTAAAATATTTTTGGAAAAAAAATTGAACCGACTTCGGAACTTCACTCGGCAAGTGCTCTAAAAAGTAAAAAACAATTTTATTCTTTGAACACCATCGATACTATATTTAAACTTAAGTTTTGAAGTCGGCGCAAAAACACTAAATAGAATCCTACGAAACTATAATTCAACTATAAGCATAAATGTCAATGAATCCAGGTTCTTAAATCGCATTCTCATACACTACATTGACAACCACTTATTTATGTAATGTAATGGTACAAATATTCAGCTCTTAATTTTCAATAGTTTCTCTGAAAAATGTTGGCAAAATGTAGTTAAACATCATTTTACCTATATATTTTGCACCGACTTCAAAACTTATGTTTAAATGTAGTATCTATGGTGTTCAAAGAATAAAATTATTTTTTACTTTTTAGAGCACTTGCCGAGTGAAGTTCCGAAGTCGGTTCAATTTTTTTCTTCAAAAATATTTTTATTTTATTCTTTTTAGTGTAAATGTACTTATGAAATAAAGTAATGTTTCCAGAACGAAACTTCACCTAATTTTCTTAATTAAATGCTCCATAAAATAAACTATGTAAAAAAAATTTGGTGTGAACGCCACACTACTTCCTTTTACGTTTAAATTCCATAATAGATGCTTTTAGTGTTAAAATAGTGCCTTAGAGAGTGCAAGATAACAATTCAAGCATTTACACTCCAGTTTGTCACCAATCAATGCAAAATAATGTTTTACAATGTTTCATTTTCTAAATATCGCCGATTTTAACATGATTCAGTGAATTTTTCACAAAATATCGCCAAGAGCGCCAAATTGAATTCAAATTCAAAAACATCATTTTTTTGTCCAATTTGTCGCCAACTTGGCAATATGTCGCGAAGTTGGCAGCAAACGCCGACTAAAATCTTGGCGATATATCGCCAAGCGTTAGCGCCAAATCATATCACTTAATCTGCAATGAAATTAACAAAGGGGGTTAAACACCCCATGGGATTATTCAAATGCAACCACAAGGGGAGGTGCACAACTAGACCCCCCTCAGAGCCTACATACCAAACCAGAAGCTTCTACGGCATACAGTTTTTGAGTTATGCGACACACATACATATATACGTACACATACATCCGCACATACATACGTACATACAGGCGTCACGAGAAAACTCGTCGTAATTTACTCGGGGGTGGTTGAAAAGGATTTTTCGGCTGCTTATATGTTGGTAGGTACATATGCACGTGCTGACAGGTCGAAAAAACTACTGAACATTAATTCGGGGGTGAGCAAAATCAAAATTTAGACTCAAATTTGAGTGATTTTTTTTTCGCGATCACAATACTTCCTTTACTACGTAAAAGGAAGTAAAAAAGAAAGAAACTATTAACGCGTCTAACATTTTAAACGCTTGACACTAAAAACTACATTTTAAATGAAGGCGTTCAAGTTTTCTCTTTGAAATTTTTAATTCACAATGCACTTCTAACATTATTTTATTTTTAGAAATTAATTCGCTTTTAAAACTGTAAAAGGAGGTTTTCCCGTTTCAGATTCTTTTGACTTTTCTGAAAAAACTCTTTTTATCTATCCTGTCTTAGCGCAAAAGTTTATTATTAATGTCTTTATCATTAGTTCAATGGTTCAATCTGAGTGCTCCATACAGTAGCCTATCTATTAGGGTGGGCCGAAAATGACTTTTTAGCCTACTTTCCCGTTAAAAATAAAAGAAAGACGAAAAAAGTATTAAAATTGGCTTAATGCATCTAAAAAATATCGCCAAGTCCAAAAAATATCGCCAAGTTAAAAAAAATATCGCCAAGTCCAAAAAATATCGCCAAGTTAAAAAAATAAAAAGGTAAAATGAATATCGAAAAATTAAAAATTTGAAAGTAGGGTATTGAGATGGGGAATTTGTGTGTCGGTCGGTCTGTCGGTCGGTCGGTCGGTCTGTCTGTCCCCCCCCTAATAACTTTTGAATGAATATTCCGATTTGGACAAACTTTTTTTTGTTGGAAAGATCTCGGCGAGTACAGCTCATTCCCATATTTGATTTTTCGATTTGAACAATTTTTGGTTCAACTTTGAGCCGTTCAAACAACCTGTCCCGCGATGCTAACTTTTTAGTTAACAGTCCGATTTGAACAAACTTTTTTTTGTTCGAAAGATCTTTTCAAGGATACTTCATTCCCGTATTTACATTTCCGATTTGAGCAATTTTTCGTTCAATATTGAACCGTTCAAGCAACTTTCCCCCCTAATAACTTTTGAATGAACATTCCGATTTGAACAAACTTTTTTTTGTTGGATAGATCTCGGCGATTACAACTCATTCCCATATTTGATTTTTCGATTTGAACAACTTTGGTTCAACATTGAACCGTTCAAGCAACCTTTCCCCCCCCCCCTAATAACTTTTGAATGAACATTCCGATTTGAACAAACTTTTTTTTGTTGGAAAGATTTCGGCGAGTACAACTCATTCCCATATTTGATTTTTCGATTTGAACAATTTTTGGTTCAACTTTGAACCGTTCAAACAACCTGTCCCGCGATGCTAACTTTTGAGTGAACAGTCCGATTTCAACAAACTTTTTTTTGTTCGAAAGATCTTATCAAGGATACTTCATTCCCGTATTTACATTTCCGATTTGAACAATTTTTCGTTCAACATTGAACCGCTCAAGCAAGCTGTCACCCCTAATAATTTTTGAGTAAACAGTCCGATTTAAATAAACTTTTTTTTTTGTTCGAAGGATCTCAGCAAGGATACTTCATTACAGTATTTAAATTTTCAATTTGAACATTTTTTCGTTCAACATTGAACCATTCAAGCAACCTTTCCCCACCTAATAACTTCTGAGTGAACCATCCGAATGGAATAAACTTTTTTTTGTTTGAAAGATCTCGGAGAGGTTCATTCCCTTATTTCGCTTTTTGGTTTGAACCATTTTTCGTTCAATATTGAACCGTTCAGAAAAAAAATTAACATTAGCGCCTACGGGGAATTTAAGTTGAATGTTGATCCTGGAACTTAAAGTCGGATTTCCTTCAAACTAACTTTGTAAAAAAATGGTTTTGATAAATAATGTTTGTAAAGTACTTTTCTGAATAATCTTCTGTGAGGACTCTAATTCCGACTCCGACTCCACAAACATGGCGGAAATGCAGGCTCAGAAAAAAATGACTGACTGTGCAGACGATTTTTTGTTTATTTATTCATTTGTGTTATTTTATTTATTACTATTATTTTTTTTTTTGGCAGACGATTTTTTTTTTGTAACAAAAGTGTTTCATTCACGAGGGCATTTTATTCTTTATTTATATTTAACAACTGGCAACGGTTTAAAAGTGAAAATCGAGACATTTTATCGACGGACGAGTTTTTTTTTCCTTTCTTTGATAAAATGTGTTTTGATGTACTTTGTACTTTTAATTTTTTTTTTTTTTTGAAAACGATTGAGGAATTTTTCTACGGAAGAACTGTAACAGTTACATTCTTTAAAAGGTGCGACAAAACTTCATTTATTCATTTATTTACTTTTTATGTCTCTATTTCATCTGATGAGAGGGGTATATTTTGCTTTTATAAATCAGCTTTAAGTGCTAAAAAGGTATGTTTGACATAATGTTTAGTCTCAGATGATCAAGAGAATAATGATCAGATGCTAGAATGCCGATGTCGATGTACGGGAAAGTAGGCTCGTTTAGTTCTTGACAGAACTTCTTGTTTTAAATTTCGATGATGCGGAGTGCGGAAAAGGTGCCATTGGGGGAGCAAAGAACACATAAAAAATTTGAAATTTTTTGGTCAATTTCTTGATCTGCCGCAATCGTGTTGAAGTTTGGAAAAAATGCATTTTTTTGAGATTTTTAGGAAATTATTTTCAAAAAATTTCAGCATAGAACATCTAAAAATGCCTCATATGTGATAGACAATGTAGTTATTTCAGATAAGTACGGCGAAAACAGCATTTTAACGTTTCGACGAAATTGAATTTAAAACGTAGAAAAAAAACAGGAAATTGCCAAATCTTCTAGCCATTTGCGGAAAAGGAATGAATTATACCATTGACCTCAATTTTTTTATGGAATTTCTATGCCCCCAATGGTACCTTCTCCGCCCTACCCGTTACCGAAAATATAATTTTTTTTTCAATAATTTACTAAAAATCTCAAAAAAAAAAGAAAAACTGCATTTTTTCCAAACTTCAACGCGATTACGGCAGATCAAGAAATTGACCAAAAATTTTCAAATTTTTTAAGTGCATTTTGCTCCCCCAATGGCATCTTTTCGTTATGTCCGCATCATCGAAATAAATAAAAAAAAAAAAAAAGCCATTTTCGGCCCACCCTGCTATCTAGTCTCAACTCCTCAAATGAGATAAGAATAATATTATGACCACAAATACGACCTAGGAATGATCCCCTTCCTATTCATAAGGGGCTGTCCTTATCAACTTTCCAAAATGACCGAAACACGCTTGTTCTGCAGCGAGAATATACTTGTATTCCCTTGAATTCCCAAGAGGAAAAAAAAAAAAAAAAAAACTACGTTCTGCTTTTCGTAGTTTTGGGCAGGGCTGCGGAGTCGGAGTCGAAGAGTCGGAGTCGGACTGATTTTGGACCAAAGGAGTCGGAGTCGGAGTCGCTGAAAAACATGTCGACTCCGACTCCGACCACCTCCGATTTGGATGAAATTTTATGGAGGTGAAAACATATCTCTGAAACTAACAGATACAAATTTTCAGCGTCCAATATCCAAATCCTAAGCATCTAAGATCATTAAAAAGGGCTTCAAATGACGGGTCTTTGCAGCAAAAATGCAATGTGTTAAAATAAAGTCTGGCCATTTAACAAGAAAAGGATTAGTTTTGTACGGAGTCAAATGACAAGAGCGGCACTTGTCTATTGCTCTGGAGAAATTGAACTTTTTGGGAGGTCACAGTGACCTCCGAGAATTGAGATAAATGTGGTGAAATTACCTGCGAAAGTTCTTGAGAAAATTGAACTTTTTGAGAGGTCACAATGACCTCTCATGACCTCCGACTGGGATACCCCAGCTTGCTATCCCCCCCCCTAAAGTGAGTCCTGGCTACGACCATGAATAAAAATGAAACTGTTTAAAATGGACTTAATATTTCAACCTTTGTTCAGGGTTTTTCCCTCTTCATATTTGGGGAAAAAATAGTTAAAAAAAGCAGGAGTCGGGAGTCGGAGTCGGAGTCGAAAGTTTTAAAATCCCGGAGTCGGAGTCGGAGTCGACCATTTTTCCTCCGACTCCGCAGCCCTGGTTTTGGGGCCCTAAGCAGACGGGCACTGGATACAAAAATAATTTGTTTAAAACCCCTAGAAGAATTAATTTTAACCTCTTAATATGATTTCTTCCAACTTTCATTAGTATAATCTGATGTATATGTCTTTTCTTTCATTGTCTCTCTTTTGCTTTTCGCTAACCGAGAATGTGTTTATTTGTTGGTAATGATTTTTGTGTTTGCCGGTCTTTGTGAGAGGCTCCTATCATTCCATAATCTCTTAGAGGAGTTTTTAACATTGAGTGGATAAGGGAGAAAAGTAGCGTATCTATTATATATATTTTATTTTGGAAAGGGCTCACATAACCAAGCTTAGCCCGTAGCCCCCCATCCCAACCTCAACAAACAGTTTCTTTCTTTGTGTCTTTCTTTTTGCAATTGATGTAACTCCGTAAGACCTTTTCAAAATTGAAGCAAAATATTGTAATCTTTGGTATAGATAGGGAATACGGGAGTTTTAGGCTCCCTCCAAAACTGTTACAAAGTTAATTTTACGTTATCTTTGATGACGTCGGAGGATCGGAACGCCTGGGAATCTTACTGAAACTAAAATTCTAAGTACACAATTTTAGGTTATCTTTGGTGACGTTAAGGTTGGGAAGACTCTTTCAAAAATGCAATTTTAAGCTAAAGGTTGGAAGGAAAATGGGGGGGGGGGGGTGCTCTTCCATTTTTAGAAACTGAAGGTTAAAAACTACTTTTAGCAGGAGTGCCAAGAGCAAAGGTTCATCTTCCCCAAATTAAATGAAGATCCCTTCAAAAACCTTAGAAAAAAGAAATGAAAAAAAAAAAAAAAAAACTTTTTAAAACACCCCCTAAAAATAATTCAATGGTGCCGGATGCGCCATGATGATGAGAACTCCAGCTTTTAGGCTTTGCCTGGCATTGCTAGAGACCATAGAAGTACACTGAAGTGACAAAAGTCATGGGATAGCAATATGCAAATTTTCAGATGGCAGTAGCATCGCATAGAACAGGTATAAATGCGCAGTGCTTTTACAGAGCTTTCATTTCTGTTCAAGTTATTCATGTGAAGAGGTTTTAACGTGATGATGACCGCACGACGTGAATTAACAGACTTTGAACGCGGAATGTTAGTTAGAGCTAGACGCATGGGTCATGCCATTTCGGAAATCGTTAGAGAATTCAACATTCCCAGATCCACTGTGTCAAGAGTGTGCCGAGAGTATGAAATTTCAGGCATAACATCCCACCATGGACAGCGCAGTGGTCGACCGCCTGCACTTAAAGATCGAGACCGGCGACGTCTGCAAAGAGTCGTAAATTCTAACAGACAAGCAACACTGCGTCAAATCACCGTAGAAATCAATGTGGGACGTACAATGGACGTGTCTGCTAGAACTGTGCGGAGAAATTTGGATTTCTTGGGCTATTCCAGCAGAAGACCGACTCGAGTGCCTTTACTGACAGAACGACATCGCTTGCAGCGACTCTCGTGGGCACGTGAGCATATCGGTTGGTCCCTAGATGAATGGAAAACCGTGGCCTGGTCCGATGAGTCACGATTTCAGCTGGTAAGAGCCGATGGTAGGGTTCGAGTGTGGCGCAGACCCCACGAAGCCATGGACCCAAACTGTCAGCAAGGCACTGTTCAAGCTGGTGGTGGCTCCGTAATGGTGTGGGCTGTTTTTTTCATGGCATGGACTTGGTCCTCTAGTGCGACTGGACCGAACATTGACTGGAAATGCTTATGTGCAGCTACTTGGAGATCACTTGCAGCCATTCATGGACTTCATGTACCCAAACAACGATGGGATTTTTATGGATGACAATGCGCCATGTCACCGGGCCACAACTGTTCGCAATTGGTTTGAAGAAAATTCTGGACAATTCCAACGAATGATTTGGCCACCTAGATCGCCCGACATGAATCCCATTGAGCATTTATGGGACACCATCGAGAGGTCTGTTCGTGCCCAAAATCCTGCCCCATCAACGCTTTCACAATTATGGACGTCTATCGAGACAGCATGGCTCAATATTCCTGCAGAAGACTTCCAACGACTTGTTGAGTCCATGCCACGTCGAGTTGTTGCACTTCGCCGGGCAAAAGGAGGGCCGACACGATATTAAGAGGTATCCCATGACTTTTGTCACTTCAGTGTATGTATTTATGGGTTCTACCCGGAAATTTTTCGGCGTAGAAACTGAAATTCTCGGGAGATCTCTTTTCTGAAAACGCATTTCAGAGATGAAGACGTTATAAAAGCTATAAACCACCAGAAATTGCTTGAATTTTAAATCTCTAAAACGCCATTTGAGAAGTAGCGGGAAAAGAACTCTCTAAATTTTTGGACATTGAAGTTTTAAAAATGCAGTTAAGTTTTACGCTATAAAAGATGAATTATAAGATATCTTTGGATTCCTCAAAGGGGGTCATGAGCCTTCTTTGAATCCGTGCTTGGAAGCGCTCTTGAATTTGCAGCCAACGGAAGTTTACCACCTGGTACACGAATCTCGACTTTCCGTCCTACCCCCCCCCCCGGCACTGAGAAACACCTATTCTTTCATTTCACCACTGGTAAGGAGGTAAATAGTTAAGGCCCTCCTCTAGCTAGGCGGACCCGGCTCCCAACTAATTTCAAATATTTTTGTTTCTCTGAGCTGAAAGCTCGAAAATTATTAGCGAACAAACTCTAACCATGTGAAGTTTAAATCCAACGTTAACGATGCACAAATATACAGGTATACTGCAGACACGTGTTTCGGGGCTACAAGGAGCCCCTTTTTCAATGCAAGAAGTGTGAGCTTTAGGATGAAGAATCATCCGATAAAAGCAACACGTTCGAACAAAGGACAGTATAAATAGCAAAAACTGGATATTAACAAAACAAACAAGACAATGCTTAGAGCCGAAATTTATTACATGAAACCATCAAGAAAAAACCGTCAAAAAATAAATTTCCAAAAGATCCGATAGATCATAAACATTGTCAAAAAATGAAACCACTTATGAATAAATTAGCAATAAATTTGCAAATAGGAAAATTATGTACCGAAGCAATTGTAACACACGGAAAAAACAGCAGAAAGAAAACAGAATGAAATAAAATGAAATAAAATTTTAAATTAATCAAAAAATGTGAGCAAAAAATTGAAATGTAAAGATAAGCGACACGAAAAGCTAAAAGGCTAACAATTATAATTTATACCAATGGACGCCAAACAGCAGAAAAATAAGGAATAGCATTTATATCGTTAACTAAGTCAGAACTGTTTTTCAAAATGTGGAAGGATTCCCAAAAATCAAGATCTGATGGATTGGGGCATTTTTGGACAATTTGAAAGGAATTAAAATCGAAAGAATAATTCTTGTCCCAACAATGTTGCGCAATACTAGACTTATTTAATTGTTGCTTTTTCACATAATTCTGATTGAGCAACAATTAAATAAGTCTGAAGAAGCAACAATAATAAATCAACAATAATAAATCTGAGCAATATCAGCAATAATAATAATCAGCAATAATAATATCAGCAATAATAATATCAGCAATAATATCAGCAATATAATCAGCAAATCAGCAACAATAATAAATCTGAAAAAGCAACAATTAAATAAGTCTAGTATTGCGCAACATTGTTGGGACAAGAATCATTCTTTCGATTTTAATTAATTTCAAATTGTCCAAAAATGCCCCAACCCATCAGATCTTGATTTTTGGAAATCCTTCCACATTTTGAAAAACAGTTTTGACTTATGCAATACACCGCCTTAGCCCTTGCTTAGAGGCGGTTACTCACTGCTTTATAGTTTTGACTTAGTTAACGATATAAATGCTATTCCTTATTTTTCTGCTGTTTGACGTCCATTTGTATAAATTATAATTGTTAGCCTTTTGGCTTTTCGTGTCGCTTATCTTTACATTTCAATTTTTTGCTCACATTTTTTGATTAATACAAAATTAAATTTCATTTTATTTCATTCTGTTTTCTTTCTGCTGTTTTTTCCGTGTGTTACAATTGCTTCGGTACATAATTTTCCTATTTGCAAATTTATTGCTAATTTATTCATAAGTGGTTTCATTTTTTGAGAATGTTTATGATCTATCGAATCTTTTGGAAATTTATTTCTTGACGGTTTTTTCTTGATGGTTTCATGTAATAAATTTCGGCTCTAAGCATTGTCTTGTTTGTTTTGTTAATATCCAGTTTTTGCTATTTATACTGTCCTTTGTTCGAACGTGTTGCTTTTATCGGATGATTCTTCATCCTAAAGCTCACACTTCTTGCATTGAAAAAGGGGCTCCTTGTAGCCCCGAAACACGTGTCTGCAGTATACCTGTATATTTGTGCATCGTTAACGTTCGATTTAAACTTCACATCTATCGCACAAAGGTATTTATTTTCTTCTAACCACTTTATTTTAAATAGTTTGCGGGGGAAGAGAGTTAAGGACCGTAGCATTATTTTAAAGACTTTTATTTTCTGACTGATTAGAGAAAATTTGGAATAGAAGAAAGAGAGATAAACGAAATTTGCTGACTAATAATCTGCATCTGATGAAAATTTTTAATTTAAAGATCCCTTTTCAAAACAAGTAAGATTTTTTTCTCAAAATTATATGCGCTTTCTAATTAACATATCTTCATTTTCCCAAGACACGTTCCGTTCTTTTCTTGATCGTACGGACTCCGCCCCCCAGTGGCGTAGCAAGGTCTGATGGTACCCGGGGCGAAGCTCGATTTGTCACCCCCCCCCCAATATTTCGAACAAAATGACAAATTGAAGATTTTTTTTTTGTCATTTAATTTTTTTTTTTATTTAAAAAAAAGTGTGTGTGAGGGTGGTGCTTAAGTCTGGCAGACCCGTCATTTTGGGGGGTCAAACGCCCCCCTGGCTTTGAGAAATCAATGCATTTACATAAAGTGGGCTTGGTTTTTGTAGTTTTCCGATGAAATTGCATTGTTTTTGAAACCTTTTGACCCCCCCCCCCTGGTTGGCCTCTTGCTGGGGCAGTCCCCGATAAACACATATATATTTCTACTGGTTAAAAAAAATCACGTAAGTGATAAGAGAAAAGAACTAAAAATCAGAGCTCGTATTTCAATTTTAGGAAAGTACTTGAATTTATGTCAGTTTTTTTTTTTTTTTTTTGAACCTGATATCTTTGGTTCCTCGCAGCCCCCCTCATCTGTCGCTGAAGCACCCCTATGTACCACAGCACCAGTTTCGGAACCTCTACCTAACGTGATAATTTTTCTCCAGTAAAAAAAAATAATGTAAAATTTCTAACCAAAGTAATGGCTGCTTTCTTGCATACGGCAAAAGATAGTGCCCCCTCCCCTCCCCATATTTCATTAAGCTCACGCCATATCATTCAAGCACATTTTTATGCAATAAACACATTGGCATGAGTTGCAAGAACTCATGCTAATTTTATAAATGTGGTTTTTTTCCGGGGAAAGGGAGGAGGAGGACACAAAAGTTTAAATTCAGCACGGGCAGTTTTTGTCACCCCCTCCATAGCTGGCACCCAGGGCGGGCCGCCCCCCTCGCCCCTACCTTCCTACGCCACTGCCGCCCCCTCCCCCCGGTTTGCACTATTGCTTGATGCCATTTAACGAATTACTATCATCATCAATAATCATTTATTTATTTACGATATATTTCAATTTCAAGCTAAAAGTATGTAAATTATTTGTGAGCAGACTGAAACCGAGTAATAACAACTGTACCTTTGTTTAATAAAAAATCCCGATTTTGAGAGGGGCTAAGGCTCTCTGGGCGCCTCTATTATGAACAATCTGAAAAACAATGTTGATTGTGTTTCTTTTAAATTTTTTTTTTTGAGTAAACTCTAACAAAATACCTATTGAAAAAAATCTCATGATTTGGGAGGGGGGGGGGGGGCTCTGCCCCTGCCATATACACGCCTTGAAGGTGGTTGCTCAAAGAAGTTTCACCGTAGTTAAATTTTAAATGAGCTCTGATCCGCGAAGTGGCGAAGTTCATCTTAATATGAAGTCCACAATCAGGGTCGGAGTGTTTTTTAATTTTTAATTTAATGTTAATGTACTTACAATAAAAATAAATCAGCAAAAAAATTATTCCCATTTCTCATTTGAAAAAATGAATGCCGAAAAAATAAATCTCCGAGGGACCCGCAAGAACAAGAGCCGCCACTGCTACTTTCTCCTAATGGTCGTACGAAATCTAGTGTTGATGCATTTCATCGAGACCTGTCATTCTAAACGGAATAAACGAGAATCTTCCAGAGTAGTTTTCGAAAATATCAACAGATGGCGCTTCTCATTTTTCTCTTGCTCTTCCTTTCGAAACGCGCTGGAAAATTTTCACGAACTCGAACGCTTAAGCGACTAAAAGGAGACTAAAGAGCAAACTCGTGGAATGTGACTCTTCCAAAATTCTTCTCTTACATCCATTTAAAAGAGACTCCGAAAATGTTCAAATAATCGTTATTGTCCATAAAAAAAAAAAATATGTCTCGCCCTCATCGCGCTTAGCTTTTTTTTTTTTTTTCCACCGGGGCAAATTCGAGACGAAATTGCCGCGCTGAATGGAATTTTTAATGTTGTGATGGGAGGACCTCGTGGAATATTCCGCTAAATCGATCCGTGCGCCAGCTTTGCGCGCAGTAGTGATTTCAGACATATCTTCCGCTTCCATTCGCTGACAAATACGCCTCTGGCTTCGGTGGAGACAGACGCTTTGAGAGCTATTCCGTTTGTTCCATACGCTTGCTGTCCACATGAGTTGCAGTTAACATGCATTACTCAAAATTATTCCTGCGTAAAGAAAAAAGAGCCCGTTTCCGTTGGATTTAAAAAGGACTTCTGGTGGAACGAAAGCAGTTTTTTTCATCATGCGTCTTGGCAACAACGTGGACTTGTTTTCAGCGAAACAAGTTGTTCTCTTTAACAGGAACGAATTTGTGATCATTTTTACGAATGTTTCGTAACAGTTTTAGTTTGATGTATTTCCTGCATGGAACATGAATGAACAAAAAATAAGCAAAATGAATTCAGAAGCTTATTACTCGATACTGAAACCGTTTTGGCCTTCATTAAGAAACATTTCCAATCTATTTTTTAAGAAAATTCACTGCGAGATGGATTGGAACAATTTTATAACTTTGAGTTATTTATAGGTTTGGATAAAAGTTTTGAAATGGCTGTTATGTTTGTACGTAAAAATGCACTGTTTATGAACTGTCTAGAATCAATAAAATTGCACTTTAGCTCACTTTGTTAGAAATTCCACATAAAGAAAAAATATACGCAGTGTAAAAAATGAATATTAGAGCAAAGATTATAGAGAAGAAAATAGAGCACAGTTGATGTAATAAATGACAGATAATTTTGATAAAAGCACAGGTTTAATCGAATATTTCAATGATTACAGAGTTTTTAGATCGCTTGAGCTTTAGAATTTGCTCTTTTCTATAACGAAATGAGATTTGAATTTTCTATTTCATGCACCATTTCTGCCTTTTCTGAAATCTTCGTATGAGTCAATCAGGATTAACAAACAAATTGTGAGCAGTTGAACATCTTGAAGTTCTATTTCAAATTGAGTGGAACAAAAGGATAACATGCCGATCAAAAGAGGTCACGTGGCTCCACAGAATATTTTCATTGACAGCATTATTCGAAAGTTCGATGGTTTGAGTAAGTACATTTTTGATTTTGTGCTTCCTTAACTAAATATTTGAAGCTTGGTAGCTGCAGAAATAGGTATTTCTAAATTTTTCGCAAATGCGTTTTTCTCTCAGATATTTCAATACTTATTAATGCCAACAGCCTGAGACAGTAAGAGAATTTCAAAATGATCCCTAAATGGTTTAGGCCAGCAGTAGGCTACCCGTCGATCACGATCGACGAGTTGATCTCGATCCCATTTTGAATAAATCGCGGCAGTATTTTGAAACTTGCTATTGGTCTAAGTATAATTAATAAACATTAATTTCTTTAACAATATTCATTTTAACGTCTAAGTAAAAAATTATTTGAAATGTTTTCCACAAGAACTTTTTATTGTCACTATTTTAAAAATTATGAAAAACAAACTATATAATTGTGTCTGAAAATAATTTTATGTGGGTTATAACATCACATATTTTAGCAATTTGTATCAACTGCTTGAAAAGTATCTAAATCTTTTTTGATAAGAGTTAACCTGCAATTTGAGGGTGGTGACTTCAAATGACCATGATATTAATTTAACCTTGCATGCAACACATCCCCTCACTCCGTCAATCTTGTGTTCACATCTAAAAGTTGAAAAGTCGATCTTCAGTCAGTTTAGTTTGCCGACCGCTGGTTTAAACAAAACTATAAAAGTTTTTGTAAAAGATGATTCACTATTTTCCTTGATGTTTGCAAAAGATTTCTTTTGAATGACTCCATATAAGAACTCTTTCATCCTTTTATTCCTATACCTTGAAGCAAGAACAGCCAACGTCAGATTTTCATCAACTTTAAAGTATGAAAGAAATTTGCCAACGAAGTAGTAAACTTTTCGATGCAGCACCAACCACTGCGATGCAGCATCCTAGTATTGAGTTATAGTAATCAAATCACAGTTACCTAAATTCTGTAATCTTTGTTTGGTTTCAACAATCGAAAATTTTCATTTAGAGCTAAAGCAACCAAATTCACACGTAATTCAAGTGTAGTTAAAATAATTCAAAATTACGGTGCTCAGCGAATATAAAAAGAACTTTAAAAATGCCTTCTAGCTATTTTTTCCTTTGTAAATATTTAATTAACCGTTAATGATCTCCTGAAGGGGAGAAGGGGGGTCGGAGAAGTTCAAAACGTTTGAATTAAGAAAGGAGATTCATTGGGTTATACTTTCAAAAAAAAAAAAAAAAAAAAGAAAATTTAAAAATTCACAAAGAACGATCTTTATTTTGTTAATTCTCTCCTCCTTTTTGTCGCAACTTTTTCACTTATATTTCGGCGTTAAATCAAACCATCAAACTCACTCTCATCAGCTCTGCGTCCGAAAAAGTTTTTCTGTAGCAAAAATCGTAAAAAAAAGAAAAAAATCTTGGAAACACCACATGTTGTAGATGAGTCGCAAATCTTCAGTAAAGAATCTTCAAGTATTATTTATGTTTATAAAAATTACATTATCCGGTACAATTAAGATTAAAAATAAAATTATGTATGACGATAATTTTGCATTAAACGATATTTATATTTCTTAGGCTGCACTGCCACCACTATTTATCACTATACATCAACAATTGGCCGATGATGATAGAGTTAAAAAAAATAGTGTGCTTGAAATTCATTTCAATCCAGTTGCTTGACATTACGAATGAAATGATTTAAAAAAGCTGAAGACAAGCGCTTCCGCATTTTAAATTATGATGAATCGATTTTATTCTCATTCCACGTAAAGAGCTTACGTTTACGCAAGTGATGTTTTAAAAATCTGATTCAGTACAGTTTAATTGTTTTATTGACAATAACGCTTGGATGGTCTTAAAGAATTTTCACTGACATTCTTTGTCTTCCTTTGTAAAGAGTTGCTTTTATGCTTTTAAAATGGCTGAGTTGAAATATTTTAAGTTTTATCCTGATTCAGGTACATTTTTTCAAAATTCAGATTGGCTTAAATTCTAGAAATAAGAATTAAAAGTTCAGGTTCTTTGTTCATAAGAATAAATATTTTCAACGTTTCTTTTTAGTAATTGAATCTCACATGACTGAACTGCGTTTAATGGGTCGATACAGAGCCGAGTTTAGCTACAAGCCGCCCCTTGGCATGTTTAAAATCTGCCGCCCCTCCCCTCCCCCGCTTTCATTAAGAGTTTTCATAAAATGTATAAAAGTAAATTAAGCGGTGGATTTACCATGCTGCAAAGTGTCGTATTTGCAAAGGGTTCCCAAGGATATAAGAGCCCCGATGATGACACAAAAATGCATATGCTAACTGTTTTCCCATAGTTCTGTTATAGACTTAAGAGCCGCCACCCCTAAATATTTTTCAACGAGCTCTCAAACCTATAAATAAGTACATTATAAGAAAATGATGTTGTGAACTGTACTATTGCGGATCAACGTGTCATCCGCAAACAACAAACTTCTGTTATCAATTTTAATTTATAACTGACTTATGTTCTTCAGTATTTAGCGTGAAAAAATAGAATGTTTAAGTAGTAATATAACGTATTAAAATATTAAATTCGTCAACTCCTACTTCTGCGCCATTTATGCGAGAATCATCTACATATTCGAAAAATTAGAGCAACTTGGGTCTTCATCAATGTCACTATTGCTATTACTAAAATATTTCTTTTCAAGTTTCTTTAAAAGTTTTGCAAAATAATTCTTTGTCTGCAAAAATTCTGTCATATGTTTTATCTTTATGACAAAAATAAAGAATCTACAAATAATTATGAACTAAAAGAACTTATTTTAGGAAACGAGTTCCAGTTATTTTTCAATTATTCATGAAAACCATTCAAAAAATACAGTATCAAACTAGTAAAAGTTATTCAATACTGAAAAAACAGTAATAAAATTTATTTTAGGAGTAAAATTTGTTCAATATAATTGTACTATGTGGTTTAGTTATAGGATATGTTGCAAGACAATAAGTGCTATTTGATGATCATAAATAAGAATAAAAATATTAATAGTACTAAAATTATTGAGGCCGGTCCAACGTGCCCTGACTCAGGCCCGTCATTTCAAGTTTTTCCAGGGGGGGGGGGGGCAAAGGGTGCAAACGCAATGCAATTTCATCGGAAAACAACAAAAACCACGCCCACTTCTATGTAAATACATAGATTTCTCAAAGCCAGAGAGGAGCAATTGACCCCCCTGGCACCCCCAAATGACGAGCCTGCCCTGACTGCTCCTATGTAGAAGAGAACGGATCACACTATTATACGAAGGCTGAATAAGATGCTGTTTGTTAGAAAAAATATGCTATATTTTGACTGAATTGTTATTTTTTATTTAGGACAACGAGTAAAAAGTTAATTAATTTTCCTCTGACATAAAGATTGTAATTTCAATATAATCGGCTTAAAATAACATGCCTTTGAAAAGTCGTTTTTGAAAAGTGCTCTTAATCAATTAATTATTTTTATTCTATTCAAAATGAAAATTTTATATAAAGGAAATTTTTGCTGCTGCTTATTTCAGTATTTTTTTTATACGTTCGTATGCTTACGTATTGAAAAAAATGTGCTTTAAAGGATTCTGTTGATATTTAAAAAAAAATTAATTGTTAGAATTTACTATAAAGCGTAACAGTTTGAGGGAATGACTTTCCCTCGGTTTTAAATTAACCGATAGTTTACTTTATAAATAGAAGAAATGCATTTTCATTTTCTTTTCAGAAAATTGGTTTGTGTGGGAAAAATATGTTGAATGATAAAAATAATTATTAAAACGTTCAATCACCTAAATTTGCTGAGTTACATACACGTGTTTCGGGATTACAAGGCATTTTGCCAGACTCGGTCATTTTATCCTAATCTTAGAATCAGATGACCAAGACATTTGGGGAAAGATCCAGCATTGAAAATCAATTCACAGTGTTATTAAATCAATTTCAATTAATTAAAATTACATTACCTGTTTGCTTGTCAGCCTTATTAAATTTGCTGTAGTAAGGCTGTTTCATACGCTTGTGAGTGAACCACGTGGTACGGCATTTTGTACAATACGGCGTCTAGCCCCAATCTACCCTATTAGTATTTTGTACATCAGCTAACTTAAAATTTCGCAATGACATAAATCAGCTATTTTCGAACGGAGATCGAGTGAATAGGCACCATTCCGCTGAAAAACTTTCCGGCCCTCAGAGATTTTTGCTCACCCACGTTAAAAAAATAAAATGAAATCATTTTCGAAAAAAAAAAAGTGCTTGTTTGGGGGGGGGGGGGGGGGGGGTGCAGGGTTAACCACTGTACCGCAATTATTCTCTCCGGCAGGACCTTTTTTAAGCAAGCTTTGTGATCAATTCTCAATAATTACTAATATTTTTACATTAAAATATTTTTAGTGATAGTTATTTAATACCAAAAAAAGTTTTTTAGTATTTATTTCTTATTTTTTGTGTAAAAAAACTATCATCGATCCGCAAACTTTTTACGTGTTTGCAATGGTTGTGAGTTAAAGGGGGAAAAAAGGGAAAAATCTCATTGGTCAGACATTGTTTTCATAAGCTTTGAAGGGTCCATCAGTCGAAAGTGCTTTGTGTGTGTGATTGTTTTTTCAGTAAAGAAAACGCTCAATAAGTCACGGGTCAAAAAAAGGTTGAGAAATACTGACATAAATAATGAAAAAATCAAACAAATTGTATGAATTTCATGTTTACACAAAACATTTTTTTGCGGGAGGGGGGGGGGGGGGACACACACACACACCACAAATTACCGCCTCGGCTGATACCCGTACTACGTATACTACACTGGTTAAAGTCATTTTCATAAGAGAAACTCTATACAGACCTGTGCACCTCTGCAAAATATTTAGAGAATTTATATACATAATGTGTCTAAAAATCATTACCAATATATTCGTTGTACTAAAATAGAAATTAGTATCCTGCATTAAAATAAAAATCCTAATGCTTACGTTAGGAGCTTTTCAGAGAGAGAGAGAAAACACATTCCATCAGTTAAAACAAGAAGTTCTGTCAAGAACTAAACGAGCCTACTTTCCCGTACATCGACATCGGCATTCTCGCATCTGATCATTATTCTCTTGATTATCTGAGACTGAAAATTATGTCAAACATACCTTTTTAGCATTTAGAGCTGATTTCGAAAAGCAAAATATGCCCCTCTCATCAGATGAAATAGACACGTAAAAAGAAATTAACGAATAAATAAAGTTTTGTCACACCTTTTAAAGAGTGTAACTGTTACAGTTCCTCCGTAGAAAAAATCCTCCATCGTTTTCAAAAAAAAAAAAAAAAATAATAATAATAATAATTAAAATAAATAAATAAATAAAAGTACAAAGATCATCAAAACACATTTTATCAAAGAAAGAAAAAAAAAAAAGAAAAAAAAATCGTCCGTTAATAAAATGTCCGGAATTTCACTTTTAATCCGTTGCCAGTTGTTAAATATAAATAAAGAATAAAATGTTCTCGTGAATGAAAAATTTTTGTTACAAAAAAAATCGTCTGCAAAAAAAAAATAAATAATAAATAATAATAATAATAATAAATAAAATAAAACAAATGAATAAATAAACAAAAAATCCTCTGCACGTTCAGTCATTTTTTTTCTGAGCCTGCATTTTCGTCATGTTCGCGGAGTCGGAGTCGGAATCAGAGTCCTCACAGAAGATTACTTAGAAAAGTACTTTACAAACATTATTTATCAAAACCATTTTCTTACAAAGTTAGTTTGAAGGAAATCCGACTTTAAGTTCAGGATCAACATTCAACTTAAATTCCCCGTAGACGCTAATGTAATTTTTTTTTTCTGAACGGTTCACTATTGAACGAAAAATGGTTTGAATCAAAAAGCGAAATATGGGAATGTATGGGAAAGTCTCTCCGAGATCTTTCAAACAAAAAAAAGTTTATTCCATTCGGACAGTTCACTCAAAAGTTATTAGGTGGGGAAAGGTTGCTTAAAAGGTTCAATGTTGAACGAAAAATTGTTCAAATCGGAAATGTAGATACGGGAATGAAGTATTCTTGATGAGATATTTCGAACGAAAAAAAGTTTGTTCAAATCGGATTGTTCACTCAAAAGTTAGCATCGCGGGATAGGTTGTTTGAACGGTTCAAAGTTGAACCAAAAATTGTTCAAATCGAAAAATCAAATATGGGAATGAGCTGTACTCGCCGAGATCTTTCGAACAAAAACAAGTTTATTCAATTCGGACGGTTCACTCAAAAGTTATTAGGTGGGGAAAGGTTGCCTGAACGGTTCAATGTTGAACCAAAAATGTTCAAATTGAAAATTTAAGTACGGTAATAAAGTATCCTTGCCGAGATGCTTCGAACAAAAAAAACTTTGTTTAAATCGGACTGTTCATTCAAAAGTTATTAGGGGTGACAGCTTGTTTGAACGGTTCAATGTTGAACGAAACATTGTTCAAATCGAAAATGTAGATACGGGAATGAAGTATCCTTGAAAAGATCTTTCGAACAAAAAAAAGTTTGTTCAAATCGGACTGTTCATTCAAAAGTTAGCATCGCGGGACAGGTTGTTTGAACGGTTCAAAGTTGAACCAAAAATTGTTCAAATCGAAAAATCAGATATGGGAATGAGCTGTACTCGCCGAGATCTTTCCAACAAAAAAAAGTTTGTCCAAATCGGAATGTTCATTCAAAAGTTATTAGGGGGGGGGACAGACAGACCGACAGACCGACAGACCGACCGACGCACAAATTCCCCATCTCAATACCCTACTTTCAAATTTTTAATTTTTCGATATTCATTTTACCTTTTTATTTTTTTAACTTGGCGATATTTTTCAGACTTGGCGATATTTTTTTAACTTGGCGATATTTTTTTAACTTGGCGATATTTTTAGATGCATTAAGCTACTTTTAATACTTTTTCGTCTATCTTTTATTTTTAACGGGAAAGTAGGCTAAAAATGAGCTATAGAATTATAAGAATAGGGCGCTATACTAATACTAGGAGTTTTGTTAGCACAATAGTCTAGGTGATGAAGGTTTAATTACTGAAAACATATTCAAGGTATTTGTTTTATTTACTGAACCTAAATTTTAAGCTTTTTTCCTTTTGAATTAATGATTTAATCTTGTGTAAATTTACTAATAATACAGATTATTTCTAATATTTTTTGGAGGGTAAGGTAAAACATCATATAGATGTTACTTACAATATTTTTTTATGCTTCTTTAAAATCCTGCCTCTGTATTTGTTTAGAAAATAATCATAAAAGAGGCAGGCAGCAAAAAAAAGGACAGTAAATTCTCGGCAGTAGCTCTCTCTCAATCTAAAAAAAAAAAAAAAAAATGCTCATGGTGGCAAGTTAAAAATTCAACTTCGTTTCAAGGTTTAAAACTTGTTACACTTACTGTCGGAATTTGATCGAATCATTTCAGTTAGATAGTCTCAATTTCAACTTATGCGAATATTTTAAAACTAAGGATTCTATTGTTATTTTTGATTAATTCAATTTAATGAATCATATGTATAAAAAAATCTCGTAACTTTTTATTTATCGGTGTGTCATTTGCGCTACTCCTCGGATTTTTTACCTTCCATCAACATTTTTTTAAAACAAATTTACGCATACCTTATGCATATTCTGTAACAAGTAATCGTTTCAAACTTCCTCTTAATGAGATAAAAGAATTCCTTTTTGGGAGAAATAATTAAAAAAAACGACTCATTTTTACAAACCGTAGTTTCATCTCTGCCTAAACTGGGAAGCGGACGTAAAAATGTCCTTTCCAGACATAAAAGAGAAAACTTCTGAAAAAAAAAAAAACTTCTATTTCATCACAACTCTGATTGCTTCAGTCAGCAATAAAGCAATAGCGTAAAATGTAATTTACGTTCTTTTAGTCTTACCATTCGTTTCGTTTTCCCATTTAGGGTTTTAAAATAACTCCACCTTTGTTGCTTTTTCGCATCTTGATATTTGCCTGCGAAAACTCGTTTTATCATGTTAAGTTCGTACTATCCTGGGTGAATTCTTATTTCCAGAGGGGTAAATTTTTACTATGATTTAACTTTAGAAGATTTAATGTTAGTCGTTGATTTGAGGGTCATTCCAAATTTATTCACAGATTTGATGTCCCTAAAATTAAGAAAAAAAGAAAAGGGTTTTGACTCAATAGTGACACTGAACTTAAAAAAACTAAGGTGCTCATAAAAAACATTTTGCTTAGATAAAAAAGTAACGGGAGAAATAAATAATTATAAAAGTGATAATTGAAGGGCTTGGAGGATGAAGATGCTAAGGTACATTTTAAAAAATGAACATCCTGTGCATGTACAATGGTAAGCAATGGATACAGGTAAACAAATAAAACTTGGTACATCGATCAGTAAATGTTTCAATAGACCAATTTCATACGCACACTAATGACAAAACCAGAAAACAAAAAATCTGCAACAACTGCAACAATAAAACTTTAAACTTTAATTACTCGAAATTTCTGTTTTGCCACTTAAGCCCTTCATCTCCTAAGCCTTTCAACTGTCTTGTTTGGCTGTTCAGAATGAAGTTTCTTTGATATCCGCTGTTTCTGTAGCAATCTAGTAATTTTATTATGATCTAAAATTGTTCTGACTAGTAAAAATCTGTTTTAAGTACAACGAGGCATTAATTTCTGAAAAAGAAAAAAAATAACAAAATTTCTTTTTGTCCATGATTTTTGAGACTTCTGTTACTAAGTACAATGGCATAATTTACTCTTCAAAAGATGGCACTACCATTCTAAAATACAATTATTGAGCTAAACAACTCAAATAGTCTCAATAACCATTTTAGAAAGATTGAAACATAAGCTTTAGTGGATTTTCTATCATTCTTTTTGAGGTGCGTGTTTTTTCTTTCTGTAACTTATGTTATCAACTTTTAAATTCTTTTAAAAAATGTTTTTTCAAATTTTATTACATTAACTAATGAAGATGTAAAACTATCATTTTGCAATTATGCTGTTAGGGGAATAAAAGAAATTTCAGTCGCTGAATTTTAAATTTTTTCTTCAAAATTGTTCCTTGTGCAGTTAAATTTACCTTTGTTACCCTGCAATGTTAATCCTTTAACGGGCACAAGCCGTTTTTCTCTAAAGTTCACATTTTGCATTATAATTAGAAAAATGAAGCTCATTTATGACCATAAAATGTATTTTTTAAATCTTGTTGTTGTGGCTTCTGTTTTTAAAAGGGGTGAGTAAAGTTAACCACCGTCCATTACAAGCAATGACATTTTACTGATTTATTCAATAGAATAAATGTAAAACACAAATAATTTTACAAGTAAATGTGCATTCCTTGTAAAACTATTCGTCATTAGTTATTTCGAATTACACATTTTTTAGTTACGCATGAAATAAGTGATAGAAAAACTAAATACAATGTAAGTCACAGAAAATACTTTTAGTTTGTCTGATGGAACAACATGAAACATGGAGCAGCTCATAATGGAACATTACATATTGTACATAAAACTTTGTGCGTTTCTAGTGCGTTTTAAGTTCTAGCGTGGTGGTAAGATATTTACCACCACCTTAAAAAGGGTTAACAGAGGTTACTTTCTCCCTCTTCGATTAAACGCAAGTGAAAGGCTAACACTTCCTCTTCCTAGCAAAAAGGGAAAATTTCATGTAAGTGCTTAGTTGGAGTACGTAGTCAGGAGCGCATTCAGGTTCTTTAGAGGGGTCTGGAAAACAGTCGTAACTTTCAAAACATTATAGTATATGTAAAGCTTGCTAATGATTTTGTGTTCAAGCATTTTCAATCAAAACGCCAACATGTGTTCTTGTTAGAGGTGTTGGAGGATGATGTGAATCCAGTTTTCCATTTTTGCTCTTCATACCTGTAGTCAAGGACGTCATTTCGAAATTTTCCGGGGGGGGGGGGCAAAGGGTGCATACACAATGTAAAATTTACCAAAAAGTGGCAAAAACCACACCCACTTAAATACCAATACATTGATTTCCCAAAGTCAGGGGGGGGGGCAATTGACGCCCCCTGACCCCTAAATGACGGGCCTGCCTGCAGTGTACTTGGAAAGGCTAAAAGATTAACAGGTCGAAGATTGTACAACGCTCGTTATGACTTGGAAGACCATTTTCGTTCAAATTTTGTCCTATTATGCTAACTTATAACATTCAAAAAAAAAATTTTTGTGTTGTAATATCAACACAATAACGTACGTGTATATGCATATGCTATCTTAAGTACCTCTTAATTACGAAACGTGAACCAAATGGATGATATTGAAAGTATGAAATTCTATTTGTAAGGTAAAATTCAATAATAAGTTCCCCCCAAAGTAACAAATTTGTGAAAACTTGTCGTGGTTAGAATAAGTTAAAAATATTCTTTCTATAACCATTGAAAGAGGGGGGGGTGTGAATAATACTAATTGAATAGAGGGGGGGGTGAAATATACGTAGGAGTGAACAGTATGGAGAGGGGCCCCAAAAAAGTCGTTTGTGACGGGCCCCAAAATTTCCTGCTTTGAGATAAAAATTTCTTTCTCAATTCCTATCCCCCCTCTCTGTCTCCCCTCTTCCCAAAAAAGGAAAACTGAAGTTATTTAACTAATACTTCTGCGTAACAGGCAGTTTCAGCGTAAAATTATTTTATACTGGCTTTAATCGAGTTATTTTCTACGATTTCTAGTTTAAAATGGTGGCTTAGCCATTGAAATAAAATTATAAATCGTTCGTCGGTTGCATAATTCTGCCGAAAATAAATTAATGGCACCATTTAGGAAACGTGACTCCTGAAATGAAGATAGGTGATCATTTATTGGGAATAATTTCTCATTGATCGGAAGGATTTTATGTTGTTCTATTTTGATTTGTAATGTTTTAAAAGTTGAATCATTTATGCTGAAGAGATTAAAATGCGTCCCTTTCATTTATTTATTTATTTTGCTGTTGATTTTAGTGGTATGGATTCCAAGAAATTGATTATTTGTGTTCAAAGTCATGAAAAGTTCAGTCTACGTTTCTACTTTAGCATCATTTGCGCTAAAATAATCATTATTTCGCTAAAATAAGTGGATACTATCATGCGATTGTTTTCATTGATAAGAGTTTTAAGATTTTATTTATTTGAGCTAAAATTTTGAGTAAAAATTCTTGAGAAAAATCTATCACAATCGTTGATCTAAATTTAACAAATAATAATGTATATTTTTTAAACATTTCGATGAATAATTATGGGATAATCCTGCTACGTACAACACAACTATGATAATGGAACCCTAAATCACTTACTAATTCAGCAAAAATTAATATTTTTTTAAAACCTTTACATATGTAGTGAGTTTATTCGATTGCGAGCTCTTCAGTATTAAAGTCAGAAGTTCGGGAAATAAAACAACTAAAGGTAATTAAGAGAGACAAAATGAAAATTAACAATCTACTAATAAATATTTAATGATAATAATAAGAATAGTAAATTGTGTACCTTAAATTCTATGGTACGTATATTTTTTCCCCTTAAAGTGGGTCTTGCAATCCGGAATATAAGTATGTCTTCGACATACCGGAAGAATTGTCGTATAACTGATCTCGTCAATCACAATGATTTTTTTCCTAGAAAAATTATCAAAACGTCCATTGGGTAATCTGCAGTCTTTCCATAAATACGAATAAACGGATCAAAATCTCTCAATTGGGGCAAGTACCGAAGATGATCGGTTGTTTAGATTACTATTAAGTATCAAAATGTTACCTTTTCTTATTGGGTATTTTAAGGACCTGTTACCCTCATTCTTACGGGGACTTTTAGGGACTGTTGACGTTATTTAGAAACGGTAAGTTTCATTTTATAAAGATTTTTAGAGACTATTTTCCTTTTGAATGAGGCTTTATAACTTTTTATGGCTCAGAAGTTGATGCAATACATTACAGATAGCCGTGAAACGCCAAGCGTCGCAGCTAGGGCCTGGAAATAATAATTAATGATAAAAACTATTCAAATTATGATTTTATTGTAGCCGATTCAAAGTCCAAGAAGACATTTATACAAAGAGAAAGAAGTTACATTACGAAAATTTTGAACTGTGGGCTCTATTTTGCTGTAGCATTTGTTTCAGAATTAAAAAAGCAAAGATTTAATGTCAGTGGTTCCTATGAAACGATGTCTGAAACTTTGAAAAACGTTACAGAGCTCAAAGAAATACTGCATTAAAATATTCTCATGACATATCACAGCACCCATTCTAATCATAAATTATTATTTTGACGAAATCTGTATGACATTCGCATATTTTTACTCTCATTTCAACTAACGGAAACGAAAGTTCTGAAGCACTTTTTTTTTTCACTTTTATACTCGAGAAGTCGAGAAAAAGTTGTTTAGATGTTGCTCTTACGAGAAAGAATCTCGGCGCTAACGTTTATCTAGACACCATTGAAGAAAGAAAAAAACAGGTCAATACCTCCAAAACTTTGCCAAGTTTTCGAAATTTTTATTTCCTTTTTCTCTAGTTGACTCCCCGTTTAGAAGGATTTTTCTATTTTCCTGTTACTTCAGAAACAAATATGAGAAAATACGTTTGCACCTAGTTTATTCAATTTTATGTTCATATATACTTGGTGCTGCTTACACGGAATATTGGATTATTATTTTTTTGAAAAAGATATATTTAACTGATAAAATGTTTCTGAGAAGAAACTTGTTTGTTCGTAACTTTTAAGGTACTAGTTTAACCAAGAATCTAATAAAATCATAACTGGGTCATCTATATATATAAAGATGACTGTGTTCGCTTGTTTGTTTGTTTGTTCGTTTGTAACCGTTGGCCAGAAGCCCCCACAGCACCTACAAACCTGAAACTTGACCCAAAAATTCGAACGTATTCCCCTGTAATGCACCTCGAAAGCCAAATTTTAAATTTCGAATTAGTTATTTTTATATTAATTAATTAGTCTCATTTTTGGTGTATTCGTCATAATTGAGGGGGGAAAACCTTCCCCCACCCCATAACATTACATATCGCTGGAAAGGTTTTTTTTTTTTTGAAAAAGAAAAGTTTTAGCACGTTTTTCTCCGTTAAATAGGACAGGAGACATTAACTAATCAAATTTAGTAAATTTTCAAGGCTTAACTATGTACGCAATACTTAAACACTAAGTCCATTTTCCAGATCAGCTGCTCTTTTGTCCCCGAAGTTACTTTGTGGTTTAAATTAGCGTATAGATTTAAGCCTTGAAAATTTATTCAATTTGATTAATTAATATCTCCTGTTACCTACTTAACTTTCTGTCTTTTATATTTATTTGGCGAATTGATTTAAACTTTAACATGACTTTAAGTGGAATTTAAAAGGTTGTGGAGCGCATTTGAACTAAAGGATATAATAATTTTTCTTCAGAGGGGGTTGGAGTAAATTTAAATTTATTTAGTTGACTTCCTCAAAATTCTGTGTTACTGAAAACGTCAGAATGGAACTATTATTGTTAAAAAAATAGTGATGGCTATTCAGTTACTCTTCGTATTTGGCGTCGTAAAGTTTGGCAACAATCGGGAAATTTACCAAACCTCAAAGCCAATGAAATCTTGCTCATTTGAGGGTCACTATTAGATTGTAATCACTTCAAAGATATGGTACGAAAGGCATTATATTTCTTTCCTTTTAATGTTCACATTAAAATCATGGAAGAATGGTTGTGGCCGAGCTACCTGATGACAATCGGTTCCCTATGTTAGTCAATTTAGATTTAGCGACCAATTTTACATTGAAATTACGGTTAAATCGGTGAATTATATCAAATTTCGAGGGCAAAATTGCTGTGGTTGTTGAGCGTTTTCGAAAATCTTGGCACTACTGTGTGGCACTGTGTCAAAAGTTCCATTGAAACGTAAAAAAATTCCTAAAAAAATAAGGTCACACACACACACGAAAAGAAGAAAACAGTCTTTAAAATTAAAATAATCCAGCCATTGAACACTACAAACTGTAAAATTTCATTAAAAGTGTCATCTATGTATATAAAGATGAAGAGCTCGGTTTGTTTGTATGTATGTTTGTAACCGATAGCCAGAAGCCCCCCCCAGCACCTACCGACCTGAAACTTGGCACAAAAATTCGAATGCATCCCCGTGAAATGCACTTCGAAGGCCGAATTCTAAATTTCGAATTATATTTTATTAAATTAATTAATTAGTCTCATTTTTGGTATATCCGGCATAATCGAGGAGAACCCCCCCCCTCCCCGCCAAACATTATACATCGTTGGAAAGGGTTTTTTCTGAAAAAAAAAGTTTTAGCACGTTTCTCTAGGTTAATTAGAACAGGAGATATTAATTAATCAACTTTAGTCAATTTTCAAGGCTTAACTCTATATGCAAAACTGAAACACTTGGTCCATTTTCTAGACAAACTGCTCTTCCTTCAGTGATTTAAATTTGCGTATTGAGTTAAGCCTTGAAAATTGACTAAATCTCCTGTTACTTAGCGTACGCCAATATTGGATAGCGACAATTGTGTACAACTTATCGTTTTCGTATCGTTAAATGGAACAGCGCACTAAGACGCCTCACTTAGGAGGGAGTAATGCAACGCCTGGTATAACAGTTACGAAGATTTTAATTAAAAATTTAAGCAATCCCTGACCCTGATTGCCGATCTTATATTAAAATGAACTTCTCTGGTCATAAAGCATTTTAAATCTAAATATATTTATTTGTTTTCAAGAGCATATTATAGTAAACACGGAAAAGGAAAGATAATGTTTACTAGTAAAATTTGCTAGTCGCAAAAGCAGAATAAAGAGGGAAAACTCTTATACTAAAATCAATTACAAGTATTTTAACTGTTAACAAATAGAGACTGGCAACAGATAAAATTTTAAATCACTGAATTTTCTTTCCTCGTCGGCCAACAATGACAACAATGTAGATTTATGCATTGCATTTGCTAAAAATACGGTATAATTCGAGTTGTATTTTACATGGATGTTCCAAACACATTTTATCAGACGCAGAATTTTTTTTTTTTTGGTACTATTGTTTTAAATTTTCCAGTATATTTTGTCTTCAAAAAACGCGAAAAACGTTCTATAGGTTTTTAACTAATATAATTGGTAATTAGTGTCATCCGAAGACGCGACCTAGCTAAGAACACTCTCGATTACTTCACCTTCCAAACAACAAAATTTTTTTCAACATCGGTCCATCCGTTTAGGCTGTACGGTGCCACAGACAGATACACAGATCGACAGATACAGAACCGTCAAACTAGTAACTCCCTTTCTTATTGCGTCAGTGGTTACAAATAGCGTAGAACAATAAATACCTCAAGTATTATTGAAGTAAAAATGAAAGTAAACAAATGAATAATGAATAGTGAACTTGACGCTGGTTGTAATACTCATTAATACTGTCTGATAAAATCTGTCGTTGTATCCTCACCTGATTGAAAATTAGCTTTGTCTTAGAATTTTTTTGTTAGTTTGTTTAAATTTTTAAAATATTTTCTCTAAATTTGATTTATTCACGTTCCTACAATCAACGGCGACTAATAATACTGCTATTTTCATAATTATGTGCTTTGCTAACATCTGGCGAAAACTTCGAATAAGAGACATTTTATTTAGGTGCTTTGTTAGGTGATGGTGGTTTTACACTGCCACTGCCAGGTTCTCCAGGCTGTAAATTGATTTAAAGAGTGCTGATTAGTACTCTACTTGATGAATTCCCTCCTCTCATGATGTGTTTTCGGTACCAGCACTTAACTATCCGTTAATGGCTAAAACAAATTATCTGGTAGATCCTTGTTATTCAGAAAAAAAAAGTTCACAGCGTTAAAGAAACACAGCAAATGTACTCCCGTATTATAAAAGTCAGGACAAAAAAAGACAGATAATGTTCAAGTTTAGTAATATCGGTGTCTTTTAAAAAGAAAGCACAGCATGTGTATCAGAATAAAGAGAGGCATGTATCCCATATTGTGTGGTTCAGAAGCTTCTCACTATAGTTGCCTGCCCTTGTAAAGGAAAATAGTGCTTTCATGCATACAGTACTCCTTACAAACCTTACATTTAGTGTTAACTTCAAAATCATGCATGGTTACAATATTTAGACTACAAAAAATATTTTAGCATGAGGTGTTTAAAAGTTTCAGTGAGTAATTTATGTATTAATTCAAAATAATGATTTGAAAGCTAAAGGTAGTCATGGAAGGGGATTCACACTATGCTGTGAGTTCTCTAGTTAAAGAAATCTAAACGTGCACTCTTATGCTGCACGTCCATCTGCTTTTTACCAAATATTTCAAGAAATATAGGGGGTGAGCAACTCTCCTGAATTTACCCTATTGTGTGTAATGAGGCATTGTTTGTATTTAGACTTGGGATAGTTTTTTAATTGTAAAACCAGCAATGTCTCACTGTGTATTTGATGTGGTACTCAGTACTGTCTAAAATTTTTTCGTGCGACCTCCGAGACATCTGCGCACGCGCCAAGTCTCTTCGGACTTTCTCGAAACAGGGGGGGAAAGCAACGAGGAAGTAGTAAGCGAACAAACGCTGAAGGCATCGGGTAGTGCGCATCCTAAACCTATCTCCCTTTTTCAGATGAAAGCGTCCGTGGCTCCAAGGCGCACAATACGCAAACTGACAGTAAGCCAAATTTTTACACAACTTTAACCCAAATTTTTTATACTGTCAGCTCGCGATATCTCGAACCACTCAAATGTTTCTTTATCTCGAAGGCTGAAGGAACTTGCTCGAACTACAAATGCCTCGAAAATTTTAGCGCTTAGAACTTCAAATTATCTTGAGTGGAATGTAATTGTTTCTATCCATGAGTGAATTTTACGTCAGATATATTGCTAATAAACGTTATTTAAACATTCGCCGCTCATTTTTTTTGTCGGCCACTTTTTCCGGCATAAAATCTATTAATCCTAAATCTCATGTTAATCAAATTTTTTCTCATCTCACTGTGTCATCGATTCGAAGACAAACTAGTTCAGAGAACTTACTAGTTTTCCCTTTCAGACGAGGTTTGTTCTGTGGTTATGAGAACACACATAAACATTAAAATAGAATTCTTTATTACACAGTAATTGTCCATTATTGCAATTGCAGTGCTTGCTCAATTCAGCTGTGGGAGGGCTGGGATGGAACTGCGAGACATGTATGGAAATTTTATTGGATCTGTTGTACGTGAATCCATTAATTGCATCATAATTTTGATTGAGCACGTATCCGAATTGAATGGATCACATATTGTTCGGAAACAACCCACAGACAATAAAATTCTTATTCTTGTTGTGTTTATCATTATGCTTGATGTAAGAATTTCGAGAGAGTTTGAAACGGTAGCAGTTCTTTCTGGGTCAGTAGCAATTTTTCATTTTGGAAAATAAAACATTTTCTGCAAAAATATAGGGTAGTCCAACCGGGTGAATGAACCGACCACAGTGAATGAACAGCTGGTAGTTAAAAAAACATTTCAAAATTATTATTAATCACGTTATCACTTAAGGCCCTGCTCCACATTGACGTAAAGCAGAAAAAAAAAAGCAGAAACGTAAAATGGAGTAAATGGTGTTTCTATGGAAAGTACCCGGATTTTCGGTTTCTGCCTTCGGTTTCGGTCGCGTTTTCTGCTGATAAGGAGCAGGGCCCTTACTCATGGTTGCTACGAATAGCGCGGAATACGAAAGCATCCGGGGATTTTTGACATTTCATATTAACTGATCTCAACAGTAATTTGTTGGGGGAAAAATTTTTGCAGCACTTTTTTAAATTTTTGAGATAAGATGATATCAATTTTATGCTTTGTCATTTTAAAACTACTTCAGTAGCTTCTTCTGTGTTAGACACAAATGACATATTTGGCTGCAGTCTATTAAAGAACGTTCTGACTCGAACATTTTTCATACATAAACCTTCGTTACGCCTTACCTCATTATATCGCTCATTCGGATATATCACTTTTTCCTTTTATCAACCAAAAACACGTATCAAGGAACGAAAAAATGATGCTTTACAATTTAACATCACTGATAAAAAAAGTAATATTTGTCAGAAAAAAAGATAGTTTCTTCTTATTTTGATAACTGAACAAAGCTGGACTGTTTTTCATACATCTGAATTTATTTCAGTTTTCAGTTTAAGATGCAATTTTTTGAGTTGTGCTCCACCATAAAGTACTAAAGATATTTTGAATTTTTTTAAAGAACAATTTTTTAGTTTTATATTGGTTTGATTAAGCATATTTTCCTTGTAGTATGACAAAATAATTTTTTTGTCACTGCACACGTCATAAGTTTTTACATTAATTGAATAGCTACTTTTAATACCTCGATTATATCGTGTTTTCGGGTGTATCGCTCTTTTTTGTTGTCTTCCGTCAAGGGCGATATAACAAGAGTTACTATAAAAAAGAAGTTACGCATTTTACCTTTTTCGCTATATTTTGAGCACAAAATATGTTCTAACTGCTTTTAAAAGCCACTTGTTTTTGAGGGTTTGGATATAGAAATAGCTCCCAAGTCATTTGATATCAAGTAGCTCACAAATTTGGAAAGTCACTCAAACGCAATCGAGGTATTGCTCTCTTCCGATCCAACTTTCGTTACCCAAAAATTCTCATTTCCCGAACTGTGTCGGGCTCTCAAATTACCCGGCGCTAAATTACTCATAGGAAAAGAAGACATAAAATTCTAAATATAGTCACAAATGCAACTTAAGTGATATTCGCAAACTTGTAGTTCCCTACTTTCTTAAATTGAAGCAATTCTGTACATAAAAGGTCAAGGTTTACTAATTTTCAGTCATTAAAAAAACCGCCATTAAGTATATTTTGAACATTAAGAATATAACTTGTTTCTGGCTATAAAGCACGGGGTTTTATGGTGGTAGGAATGACCGGAGTTTATGGGGTCGGATGTCTTAAACGGAAACAACACATTTTTAAGATTTTCTTTTCCGATGCTGCTTTATATAATAGAAAATATGAAGAGGACGTAGTAAAAACAATTAATTTCATGAAGTTTCTGAAACGGGGGCTACTTTTATTCTAATGCATAAGTGCTCATAAAAATATGCAGGGGTTGTCCGACGATATTCTAGTTTAATAAAGTGACTTATCTGCATATTATGAGAAATTTTAGTTGAATTTTATTTCAAAAGTTTATTTTATGAAAGTAGAGTCAGCGTAATATTTTTCATTGTAATGGTAATACGGTGATTTTACATCTTTTTTAAAATCTACGTATAAGCTTTTCGTAAAAGTACTCTGTCTTGCTGTCCGTTTGGGTGAGTGGGAAAAGCCTTTCAATTGTTTGTTAAAAACAAAAATTAATAATAGAAATTATTAAGATGAATGTTAGAAAAGTATTCAGATCATTGTTAGAAAAGTTGACAAACGAATTTTAAGATTCCGCTTAAACTGGCACAGAATCAACGATTATGATCTTTTGAAATTTTGCAATTAGTCCAGTTTTTAGAGGTTTCCCTTGATTCAAACCCTCAATTTGCAAGCTTTTTCTATTAGCTTTTATTATTCGCATTTCATATAAACTATTAGAGCCTCGGAAGTCTTTGGCTAATGACTGCTGAAAGAGGTAAAACAGTCTCAACCCACTTACGACTGTCGAGTAAAGCCCCATAGCCTGTTGCTGGTCGACACATTTGTATCTGTACACTACAAGAAATAAACTGTTGTTTTAACAGTATAATGCTAGCAGCAGAAGTTTCACTTTAAAACTGTGAAATGAACAGTAATAAACTGTGGCATTAGCAATTTTACAGTTTATTACTGTAAACTAGCAATTTTATAGTTTGCTACTGTAAAATAAGCAATTTTACAATTTATTACGGCAAACTAGAATTTTATAGTTTACTGCTGTAAAATGAGCAATTTTATAGTTTACTTACATTCCATATAAAGTCAACAAATGGGCCGTGCCGCACCATTTTTGATTTTGATGATATTTGATAGGTAATATGCACCAATATTCTGGACCTCCAAACTGTTTATTTTTTTCTCGAAAAAATTTTATTCTCGAGATATAGCCATTTTTTTGCTCCGCCGATGAGTAAAATTCGGCATTTTCGATCTTTTTTCTAACAGCTGTGGTAAATTTACTTAAAGTGGTAGAAAGATCAAACATGGCTTATTTTGAAGCTAAAAGAATGAACTTTCATTTGTGCATAAAAAGAAACGGTTTGAGTTAAGCCTAAGTATAAATTTTCTCGTGTCAATTCGCGGTTCAAAAAGTGCCGTTTTTGTCATTTCAAGCATGAAAAAATATATGAAGGACTGACAGTGGGGTTCTAATTTTTTTTCTCTTGCACCCAGTTATAGATACTAGAAGCACAGAAAAAAGTTAGATGATACCGGTTGTCTTTCATTATGAAAAAATTGCTTAAACTTGAGAAAAAATGAAAATTGGCCTTTTTCACTCCCCAAAAACGGCCTGTGGAACAGGTAGTAAAAATTTACAAATGCATGGAGTAAAAAGGTGTTACATTTCCCTTTAAAATGAAACAAAAACTGTCGTGTTATTCCAAGGCATTAAAGAGATATAAGCTTTCAAACTTTGAAAAAAAATGAAAAATATCCTTTTTCACTCCCCAAAAACGGCCTGTGGAACAGGTAGTAAGAATTTGAAAATGTATGGAGCAAGAAGGCATTACATTGAACTTTAAAAGGAAACGAAAACTGTCTTGTTATTCGAAGGCATTAAAGAGATATAAGCCTTCTAAGTTAGATGATTATTATGAAAAAATACATTAAACTTGAGAAAAAATGAAAAATGGCCCTTTTCACTCCCCAAAAATAGCCTGTGGAACACTTAGTAAAAATTTGCAAATGCATGGAGGAGGAAGGCGCTACATTGCCCTTTAAATCGAAACAAAAACTGTCTTGTTATTCTCAGGCATCAAAGAGATTGTCAGTCTTAATTACACACAGACTAACAAAGAAGCGTTTTATTTCATCGTATTTGGTATTTTACACAACAAGAAGTCGTATCAAACAAAATGGACTCGTAATTCTAAAAATCGTAAACAACTGAAAAGGCGCGAGTTGGTCACTTTTATTGAACATTATTGTGCAGGGCTTTTCTGGATCTTCACATCCTCCCCACCCTGGTCACCCCATAGATCAGGATGCTCCCCACCCTGATCTATTTCCAGAGGGATGACCAGTTGGATAGGCCTTTTGATTTTCTGAGTGGCACTTCTTAACATACAGGATCTAATTTTCCCATCCCGCCGAGGGAAAAGTTCTTCAACTACGGCCTTCTTCCACAAATGTCTTGGTTGCACGTTTTCGTGCAAGAGAACCACGTCCCCAACACGAACGGGAGGCCCCATTGCACGGCTTTTCACTTGGTGAAAATTTCGTAAATCGAGGAGGTATTCCTTACTCCATCTCCTCCAAAAGTGGTCTTGTATTCCCTGTTGTTGCTGCCATCTTTTCGTTAGATTGCTGTCGATTGACTTGGGAGAAGATGGAATAGAAGTTAATTTTCGTCCAGTGAGAAAATGAGCGGGTGTCAGTGTTTCATTAAATTCCTCTTCGCTGTTCTCTTGTACAATAGGTCGGCTATTAAGAGCGGCTTCTATTCCTATTAGTACCGTTCGGAGGCTTTCTAAACAAGTACTTCCAAGTATTTTTCTCAAGCACCTTTTGACAGATCCTACCATTCGTTCCCACCATCCTCCCCACCAAGCCGCTCGTGGTACAATAAATTTCCAACGTATGCCGTTATGAGCGTAGAATTGTTGAACTTCGGAGGCGGTGAGAGCATTCCAGAGATTTGTGAGCTCCTTGTTCGTGGCGTGAAATGTGGTTGCGTTATCAGAGTAAATCGTATGAGGAAACCCACGTCGGGAAACGAATCGTTGAAGTGCCATAAGGAATCTATCAGTCGAAAGATCTGAAACGGTTTCTAAGTGCAATGCTCGGGTGGTTGCGCAAGTGAAGAGTGCAATGTAGGTCTTTTGTGTTGTTAAATGTTGACGGACATACAGAGGGCCAGCAAAATCAATTCCAGTAACAGTGAATGGTGGTGATGGGCGTATTCTATCTGCTGGCAAAGGGGCTTCAATTTGCAATGGACCAGATAATCGTGAAATTTTGCAGGGTAAGCAGTTTCGTAAAGCCATCTTAATGGCTTGTCTACCACGTATTATCCAATATTTGTCACGAAGTTCAGAGAGAACTATACGAACTCCGAGGTGATGTAAACGAACATGTGTATACTGGATCAATAACGTAGTGAAGCGATGAGAACCATCAAGCAATAACGGATGTCGTTGAGAGTCCGAAAGTTGAGTAAAGTGTAATCGTCCTCCAAGTCGTATGAGACCATCTTCCAGGAATGGGTTAATTTTGGCGATTTTTGAAGTGTCCGGTACGGCCGATCCGCGCTTCAATAGTTCGAGTTCCTGGGAGAAAGATTTCTGCTGAACTATAGAAATCCAATATTGATGAGCGTTTTCCAGTTCTTGGGCATTTAATTCATCTTTCTTTTTTGTCGGTGACCTACATTTTGTTATGAAACGCATTATCCAAGCGGTCGTTCGTAACAACTTAAAATACTTGCTAAATCGTGAAATATCAAGAATAGGGTTAACAGTAGAAATGTGCAGTACTTCTAAATTTTGATTTCGAGCTTCAAGCTTTTGAGAAACGTCCTTACTGTTAACAGAGCAGTCATTCGGCCATGATTCTGGTGGACCTACTAGCCAAGGTGGTCCATTCCACCAAATGTGCGATGAGTTCAACACCGATGACGTAACTCCTCGTGACAAAGAGTCTGCCGGATTGTCTTTTCCAGGGCAATGGCGCCATTGTGCAGGATTAGTGTGTCTTTGAATTTCAGTGACTCGATTGCAGACAAATGTTTTCCATTTGTTAGGATCACTGCGTATCCAACTCAAAGTTACTGTTGAATCAGTCCATAGCACAGCTGACGAGGTGCTTAAGTTCGTTTCGCGACAAAAATAAGCAAGTAATCTAGCTCCTGTCAAAGCTGATAAGAGTTCTAGGCGAGGTAAAGTCACCCTTTTTATTGGAGCTAGTCGATTGCGACTGCACACTATGTGAACTTTTGTAGTTTTCTCTTGAGTTGTAAGTAAATAGAGAACACTACCGTAGGCGCGTTCAGAAGCGTCACAGAAAACATGAATGGCATATTGACCATCTGAAGTGAATCCAATCCAGCGAAGAACTTGAATAGAAGGGATGAGAGACAGTTCTTCAAACCATTTACGCCACTTAACCACTATATCGGACGGCAATATTTCATCCCACTGAATACCACGTAGCCATGTATCTTGAAAAAGCAGCTTACTGTACACAATAACTGGAGCAAAGATGCCCAGGGGGTCGTAACAACTAGTCGTTGAACGTAAAAGTAGACGTTTCGAGAGTGGTTTTTCAAGCAAATTCCGTTTTATGTAGGAGAAATCGTGCGAAAGTGCATCATCGTGCGAATTCCAAGATACACCTAAAACTTGAGTATGTGTGTTGTATGGAATATTTGTATCATTCCAAACTGTGAGAAGTTGTGTACAGTTAGTAGCCCATTTACCCATAGGTAATTTAATACGAGACGTGATAGCTTGTAACTGATTGTACAATAATACAATATCCTCTTCATTTTGAGTACTAGAAACAATGTCGTCCATGTAGAAACTTTTGTGCATTTCAAATGCTGCAAGGGGGAATTCTGTCTTGTGAGTCGTTGCTAATTCGCGTAAAGTAGCCGAGAGCAAGAAAGGGCTACAGCTGAGACCGAACGGGAGACGTTTGAAACGATAAGTTGCTATTTCATCTTTTTTAAATTCCAGACCTTGAGGCGTAGTTACTGAAGCAAACCAAAGGAAACGAGTGGCATCTCTATCACGTTCATCCAAAGAAAGCTGTAAAAATGCCTGTGTACCATCACCAGTTAAAGCTTGCTCGTGTAGTCTAAAACGTAATAGAACAGCTAAAATGTCCGGTAATAAATTAGGTCCTACTTCTAATGCGTCATTTAATGAAGGGGAATTGGGAATTCGTGAGGAAGCATCAAACACAACACGCCATTTTTCTGATTCTTGTTTAGTTCTTTTAACTGCATGATGGGGTAAATAAAACTCTTTATCGTTATTTGAGTTTGAAGAAGGGGCAATTTCAACTTGATCATTTTCAATGTAACCTTTCATGCAGTCTTCATAATTACATCTGAAAGATTGGTTTGATGTGAAACGCTTGGTTAATGTATGAAATCGACTTTTAGCATTGTCAATATTGTTGCAAGTCAAAGTAACGTCTTTTTTCCACGGAAGACTTACAACTCTGCGTCCATCTTCAATTCTATATGAATCGTGAAATTCTTTTAGTATTTTAGAATCCAATGCATTCATGTTCGTGTGTCGAACTTCATCTTTAATACCAATTGTTTCCAAGTCCCAAAACTGGCGAATGTCATTATCTAAGCAGGTTGATACATTTTCGACCGCAACGTGGTTAACGGAAGCATTTTCTTTCAAAATGACATTAGAACGTGTGCCAGAAAGTACATAACCAAAAATAGATGGAATAAGAGCGAGAGATTCAGTTACTTTAATAGGCGATTCTTCCTTTATTATATTCCAATAAAAATCTCCGCCAATCAGCAACTCTATTGGCAGGTCTAGTCCATCATCAGGAGGATCTGCAAGTTTAAGTCTTTTCTTTTGAGCGAAAAGAGCAATGTCCGTTGGAGCATGTGGATGTGGGTTGTATGAATTGAGACTCTCAAATGCGGTAACTAAAAGAGTGTTTTTGTTCCAATAACTTGACAGCTTAAATTTTACTCTTCGACGCTGTGCATTAGTCGTTTCTATAGATTCAAAGGTATTCACTTTTAAAGTCTCTAAATGCATCACTTCAAGTTGTAAATCATCAATTAAATTCGAATGTACAAAACTGGATTGACTGCCACCATCTAAAAGACATTTTGTAAGTTTTGTTATACCTGTGGGTCCCGTGATATAAATTCGAGCCGTTTGTAAATAAGTATAGTTTGTTTCAGCTACATTGATTTTGTTAACTTCACTAGGAGTAGCTGTGACTAATTGCGTATTTCGTGAAACTTTACAAATCGATATGTGATGTTTCCCTTTACATTTCGTGCAATGCACTTTATCTTTTCGTGCACAATTTTTCGCATTATGGCCACGGTTAGTACAAAGAAAACAGCGTCCAGAGTCCTTTAGTTTTTTAATTCGTGTATCCACATCTGTTACAGTTGTACAATTTTGCGGCCAATGTCCAGAAGTTTCGCAAAAGAGGCAGAAAGGCATTGGTTTCTTAGATCGATTCATTGGTTTAGCATTTACTTGAAAGGAAGACATAGTAGGAATAACCGGAAAAAATCTTTGTTCACCTTGTATTTTTTGTGCTGTCATTGCGCTTTCAACTTCTTCGGCAAGAAACTGCAACAATCTCGTAATATTTCCTTCGTTTAGCTTTTCACGTTTCACATAAAGAATCCACTGTTTGCAAATTTCTGTTAGAAAAGCTCGTAGAATTTTTGGCACCAAAACTCGACCATAACTGTCGATATCTTCACCTAACGCACGTAATGCTTGTAGACGTCTATTACACTCGATATATAATATATTTAGATCTTCTGGCGAAGTATTAGTCACTGGAGTAAGGCTTTCTAAAAAATCCAAATGAGCTTGAATTATGCGATTTTTATCGCCGTATTTGTCTTTGAGAATTTGCTTCGTCGTATCGTAAGTATCTGCAATAACACTAATGCCGTCAACTAGGCGCCTTGGTTCGTCTTGTAAATATCCGCGAAGAAAAACGTGCTTATCAATCGTGGATAATTGGGAATTTTTATCAATAGATGACTCGAATTGTTCCCAAAAATTTTGCCACTGTTCTATATCACCTCTAAAAGGTTCCAGTTTTATAGCGGGTAATTTGACAGTGAATGATTGTGTTATTGGCGAAGGTACAGCAAGGTCAGAAAACTGAGTAACATTTGGCACAGGAGTTGCAGAATAGTTTAATGTATCTTGGCGTAATAATTTATTTGATTTAAATATCGCACGATTAGCCACTTCTTCGTACTCTTCACATTTTATAACGTCTTCGTCATATTCTGCGTCAGTAAAATTTTCGTGTATATTTCGATCCAATTCTTTCATCTCTTTCAAACAGTCCTCCAAACGCTGAGAGGTGTAACACAGTTTGTCTCTCTGCTGAGAATTTGTCCAGTTATTTACATCATTAACAAGACGTGTTATATTTCCGCGAACTGTCGTCCTTCTTCGTTTTAGAATTGTAACCTTAGCTATTATTGCTGCTATATCGTCACCGTCCGCCATATTAAAAAAAAAACAAAACTTACTTGGGAATTCGTTTAAGTTCAGTTTCTTTCTTCCCGCGTTTTCGGCACCAAAAATTGTCAGTCTTAATTACACACAGACTAACAAAGAAGCGTTTTATTTCATCGTATTTGGTATTTTACACAACAAGAAGTCGTATCAAACAAAATGGACTCGTAATTCTAAAAATCGTAAACAACTGAAAAGGCGCGAGTTGGTCACTTTTATTGAACATTATTGTGCAGGGCTTTTCTGGATCTTCACAGAGATAAGGCCCTCTGAAAATTGAAAATAATTGCTTTAACTTGTGCTAAAAAAATCTTGCATGAATTTTCAATTTTCAGACGGCCTTATCTCTTTGATGCCTGGGAATAACAAGATAGTTTTTGTTTCGATTTAAAGGGCAATGTAGCACCTTCCTCCTCCATGCATTTGCAAATTTTTACTAAGTGTTCCACAGGCTATTTTTGGGGAGTGAAAAGGGTCATTTTTCATTTTTTCTCAAGTTTAATGTATTTTTTCATAATAATCATCTAACTTAGAAGGCTTATATCTCTTTAATGCCTTCGAATAACAAGACAGTTTTTGTTTCTTTCTAAAGTTCAATGTAATGCCTTCTTGCTCCATACATTTTCAAATTCTTACTACCTGTTCCATAGGCCGTTTTTGGGGAGTGAAAAAGGATATTTTTCATTTTTTTTCAAAGTTTGAAAGCTTATATCTCTTTAATGCCTTGGAATAACAAGACAGTTTTTTCTTCATTTTAAAGGGCAATGTAACACCTTTCTACTCATTTGTAACATTCTTTCATTTGTAAACTTTTACTACCTGTTCCACAGGCCGTTTTTGGGGAGTGAAAAAGGCCAATTTTCATTTTTTCTCAAGTTTAAGCAATTTTTTCATAATGAAAGACTACCGATATCATCTAACTTTTTTCTGTGCTTCTAGTATCTGTAACTGGGTGCAAGAGAAAAAAAAATTAGAACCCCACTGTCAGTCCTTCATATATTTTTTCATGCTTGAAATGACGAAAACGGCACTTTTTGAACCGCGAGTTGACACGAGAAGATTTATATTTAGGCTTAACCCAAACCGTTTCTTTTTATGCACAAATGAAAGTTCATTCTTTTAGCTTCAAAATAAGCCATGTTTGATCTTTCTACCACTTTAAGTAAATTTACCACAGCTGTTAGAAAAAAGATCGAAAATGCCGAATTTTACTCATCGGCGGAGCAAAAAAATGGCTATATCGAATAAAAATAGAGAGAATAAAATTTTTTCGAGAAAAAAATAAAACAGTTTGTAGGTATATAATATTGGTGCATATTACCTACCAAGTATCATCAAAATTAAAAATGGTGCGGCACGAAAATTTCTGAAAATTTGTTGATTTTATATGGAATGACCCTGCTGTAAAATGAGCAATTTTAAAAATTATTACTGCAAAATTGCTATAAAATTAGCTATATTGTACCGTGAAAAGAACATCTATTTTTTTCAGTGTATTAAACACCGTTGAAATCTCAGAAATTCTTCTATACATTACATATAGTTTTCATTCACAAACAGTTTTGTTTCAAAAATTACCACAACTGTGATAATAGTTTGTTTCCATCTAACCCATGTCTTCTTTCGTATTAACTGACCCTACTTATTTTTCTTCTAGCTTTATTCAACAGAAATTGATAAATCCTTCCTCAGGGAACGTCCTGTACATTGATTTTTTTTTAAACTGAAAGAGAGAAATGGAATGGATTATTTGTACAGTATCTGAAAAGTCAATTTGTACACTTAAGTATAGATCATGGTTTTATCATTTAAGTTTTGTCGTTCGCGATGTGTCTTTCACCGTGATTGATCAAAGATAATCTCTCAAAGTTTATCATTCCC
The DNA here is from genome assembly GCA_038373865.1 of Uloborus plumipes. NCBI lineage: Eukaryota > Metazoa > Arthropoda > Arachnida > Araneae > Uloboridae > Uloborus > Uloborus plumipes. The sequence continues at coordinate 44,176 of JAXGGA010008071.1, forward strand.
CGATACTCGATCAATCTAACATTTTACTCACAGCTTCTACATTTACCGCTTCTTTCTAGATGAGACAATCCAGTAAATCAGAGGAAGATTACGTCGAATTTTGGCAATATAGCAAAGGAGTTTCAGAGAATATATTAGAAGTAAAATGATGTTAATTACCAAATTTGCTTCTTCAGAATTGCAAGACAGAAAAGGAATTTTTTCAAATATACAAAAAAAAAAAAAAAAAAAAAAAAGGCCGAAGAATGCGAAACACACTTATTAGAATTGAAAGGGTCTTAGAGAGGACTTAAACTTCTAAAACAGATGGCTATGTACCCGAGTAAAGAAAAAACAAATGTCGAATACAATACATTTTTGAATAAATAACGTTTTCGTGTCACATCCATTTCTCTCTCTATTCTGTTGAACCTCTCACCTCCCACATAGTTTAGAAATGTACTCCTGTATCAAAATAAAAAGTACAAGGAATGTAATAGAATCTCGAATCGGTAAAATACTTTTTTCCCCATGTTTTTGCAGTTTGGCAGATAAAAATGACTGAAGTGTACTTTTCCTATAAAATGTAATTGATTTGAATTGAAAATTGTGATTATTACTCTGCGGAGTCCAAGCGGAAAAAACTATGCGTCTCATAAATGTCAAAGAGCTACTTTGTCAGCTAGCGTAGATGGGTGCTATAGATATTATGCCCTAGCAGCATAATCTCATCGGCTGATGATCGGCCATTCATCGAAACCCGATGAAATGCTCATCGGCCGATGATCGGATTCGATGAGTTCTCACCGGAAATTGCTCCAATATGTCTCATCGGCCAAACAGAATCCGAGCAGCAAAATCCGATGAGATTTAGAGCAATTTACGAGCAGTGCAGTCCCGTGCCGATGAATTTGGATTGGAAAGTTGATCGGAAGGATATCGCTTTCCGATGAAAAGTAGCTCATTGAAAACCGTGCTCGGATACTGATCGGAACGATGTCATCGTGCGTTACGGAATCAGTTTACGAGGAGTTCGATAATCGGCAGAGCAAAGTCCGATGAGTTGATGCTAATTGGGTGTCCATTCACCTCTTTTCGAGTAATAATGCAACTTTCTGATATTTTCTTCTTATGACAAAGTATTTTACGGTAGAACGACTTGTGCAGGTTCTAACAGAGTATTCCATGTTTTGAAGTACTGAACAAATGAAAAACCAGAATCGCTCTCACGCCGGATGCAAATTAAACTATCATGTCACACCATCACTTTATTTCCTCGTTTTATAAATCAACCATTTGAACGCTGGGACTCAAACTAGTCTCACGAACTTGAGCCGTACAGCATAGCCACAGCCAGGCTACTAGCTGTAAATGAATTTCTTGTTTGTTTTTATGAAAATTTAGCATAAGTAAACATCATATTGTTGACTTGACTCCCTACCGTTTATTCTTAGTGATTTCAGTTTAAAGATTTCATTCAAAGTAAAGATTTTTATGAGCAGCTCATGAAAGTGAAAGCTCAACTTAAAGATTGACAAAGGGACTACGAACATTCATTTGAATTATTTGAAGCAATGATACTGTCAGTGCGTCTAGGGGGGAGGGTCGGAGAGGGTTCAGTTAAGATCCTACACTGCTATAAATATTACGAAGAGGACATGGGAACTGCTGACATGTACTCCCAGATGCTGTGTTCATAAGTGCCCCACCATCCACTTCGAATAACTTTACATAAATAAAGAATTATTAATTTAATTAAAAAATTAACATTGTCATAATTTTAACTTGAGTGATTATGTAATGGTTTCCAATAGTTCAGTTTAGCTTATTAGCTTGTTATAACATGCTTTCATGTAAAGAAGACAATGGTAAAATTACAAACAACTCTTGCTGAAACAAAGGAGTTGTCATCACAGAAATCTAAAAGGGCTCAATGCTCTGGAATCTTGGCTCTGAAAGGTAGGGCTATTACTTCCATGACTTGGAAAATTTTTCCCTTGAGGCTATATTTTAGCAAATCACACCAAGTTCATATGTGCCCCGCTTTCCCTAATTAATTTATTTCATAATTTTAAGTTCAACCCAAGCTTATACAAGTAGTCTGACTAAAAAAAGTTTTTACATTTTGTTACAAAACAAACAAGGACAAAGATTGAAGATCATTGCTAGATTCAAAAACATTTTCTAATTTGCATTTTTAAAAACAAGAAACACGTTTAATGGAAACAAATTTTGTGGCATATATTTTGAACAAAAGCTGTTTTTAATCCTACAAGTAGTTTATTTTTAAAATATCCGTTGTTTTGTTGTTTTTTAAATGAAATTTTTTATCTTAATTTCCTCGTAGGGTTGCAATAATTGAAAAAGTTCTTTGGATGTTCAGCAATAAAACACACAAAACAGAGGGAGGTACTTAAAAGTTTTGAAAAACTTGGGTAAGAAAGAAAACAAATTCTTAACTACTACTTGACATATAAACAAATCAATAATATAAAATAAACAGCCCTTCTAACTTCGTAACTTTATGAGCTGTTTCCGCCCACAACTTATTTTTCACTCTTTGATCTTAATTGAATAGCTTCCTTTGAAAAGTAATTTATCGTTTTCAGCCGATGGAAGAAGATTTTGCTCTTGGTCAAATGTAGAAATGTTGCAAAAATACGATTTGCTTTCACTCCATTTTAAGCTAGAACGATATTTGAAGCGTTCAGTATCTATAGCAGCTCAATCTATTTTATTCATTTCACTGGAGGGATAAAAAAATGCGTCACACCCTGCCCATTTAATTTTTCCAAAAGATTTTGCTCACATTAAAATTTTCAACAAAAAATGTTTAATAAATGTGACTATTTTTTTTTTTTTCTTGTTTGAAACCTCTTCTGAAATATCATGGCGAACTCTTTTCACTTGCACCACTCCCGTAGCTGTTAAACTTCAGCCTTTAAACAGCTATTTTTTATGCTGTTTTGACGTTCGCGTAGATTTTTTCACTGAAGTTGCATTACCTTGCATTAATTTCAAGTACGTACTTTGTCATGTACTTAGCTATAATTAATATTACATTTTCAAATTATTCTGTTATGTCCGTTTCAAATTTTGTTTGATTGAGAGAAGTGTTACTACTACTTTTTTTTTGTAAAATTGTAAATGTTATTGTAGCAACTGTAATGTAGCATGAAAATTCTAACAAAAGATACCGACATTGTTATTGATGGATATCATTCAATTAAAAAAATAGTTTTCACGCTATAATTTATGGAAAGAGAAAGTTTCTTTTCTATTTAAATGATTCGTATCTACTTTGCGTTTTTATTGCGTTTATTTTATTTTCGAAAACGTTTCACTTATATCAATTGCATTTATGTGTACATATTTATAGCCAATTTTTAAATTAGGAATTCGTCTGGAAGCCATCATGAGCAATGCTGCAAAATCACTAAAAAGTTTTTAACGAAAATTAAACTATAATATACCTGTGTATGGTTTATCTTCACTGCATCCTACTCCTTGCATACTGATGCATGCATACACTATTTCCCATCTGCAAGTCCTTTTCTCCCGTTATCATGGCTTTGTGTCAAAAATGTGTGTCAAAAGCACAAAAGACGAACTTTTTAAGAATATATTTTCGGTAGAAAAATCAGTTCCCTTTTCAGTTCTAACGCACCTCACATGACAAAAATTAAAACTGATAGACTTTTATTTTCAATATAGCATATCGTAGGCACCATGCTAAACTAACGAATGTGAAAAATCGCGTGTTTCAAGTTCGTTTTTCAAGCTCAAATTTTACAAATAATTAAAATTAAAATGATACCTTCGAATGATAGTTTTACACCTAAAGATGTCTATAAAAGTTTGAAAATTGAGAATAACCAAATGCGTCAGGTGGGAATAAGTTCTATGCAGTGTTTTGGCTCTCCTGAAAAGTGCCAATTTTCATTCTTTAGTTTAGCATGGTGGCGACGATATTACCTATTCTTAAACTTAGTTATAATTTTCAGTCATGCTGAGAATTTTCTATCTCACTTTAAAAGACTTTTAAGTCCTACTCCAATCAATATCCAACTTCACGTCGATAGTAAATGCCACTTTAATCAGTCGACGTGTGTCATATTTTGACCTGGCAGAGTGTCATAAACACGACCACCAGCGCTTTCTCCGATGAAGCTAAAAAGTGTGACGTCACCTCGTATTCCACCAAGCACGTGCGACACACAGATTTTAGTAGTCGGGAGACGACATCGATTTTGTTAGTGGAGAGGGGGGAGGGAACGAAAGGGGGAAGGAACCTGCAACAGTTCTTTCCCAACTTATGTTCTTGATGGTAATCGAATTGTGCGCTAGTGTGCTTTTGCAAAGATTAGTTTTGTATTGTTTTTGGCAAAGGGTTGTATTTTTCTCCGAGATTTTCTTTCAAGACTCTGCTGGCTGGATTTACGCGTTGAAAGTTTTGGGTGACGAAAAAATATCTTGCTGAAGTCAGCATTTTTCGCATGAGTTGATCATGCTTTATTCTTGTGCGAGGTAATTCTGTCTGTCAAAATATAATACATACTTGCTTTATTTATGAAAACTATCTGATTATTTATATTTTATAAAGAGACAAAGACTTAGTTTCGGTAGTTTGTTGGCGATTAAAATAACTTTTATTTGAGTATAGTTTAGTTAAAAGCGATTTTTTCCTTTTGAGAAAATTACCATGTTTGAAAATATTTTCTATTAGCACAATCTGTTATACACAACAAGTATTATAATTAAGCATTTATTGTTGATTCTAAACTTTTTTTTATGGGGGGGGGGGGTCGCAATTTGCGGACTTGGTTTTTTACCTAACTATCAAAGGACAATTTCTCAGGGGCCCTTAACTTCCATAACTTATACGGAATTGATGTATCGCATATTGCCAGTTTAGGTGTTGTAACTAATATAATACACCATATAATACTCATACGGAAGACTAGTTTCCCTATAAGGAACTGTTAAATATTTTCATCATGGATATATTTGTTTCTTCTTGCATGCCAACAACCTTCTGTACCTAAGAACCAGACTGACGTAAGTCCATTTTCGTAACTTTTCAGGAGAGGGCGAAAGCGATAGTCGGATGCAAGGAAAGGATGAGACTCGCGCTTTCATAATGCTACTATACGAGTATAATTGTGAAGGAATTTCTTTTTTAGAACAACACTCATAGGTCGATGCGGAATAAGATTCTACATGCAATGCGGTAATCAAGTGAAAGTCGCCATTTTCGAACTTTCGTCGTTCTGGTTGTGAGGTACAGGTTTCTCAACGATTGGCAGATTGTAAATGATTGTATTTATTTTGTATAAGCATCGCCATATGCAGGCAAACCACCCTTATAATCTCATTTTTCGATATTCTGTGATTTAAAAACGTTTTTAGGAATTTTTTTTGCCACCCTGAGTACTCTTAAAGCGTGGGAGTCAGCAGCGTACGCAGACAAATCATTTCAGGGGGGGTTGAGCCGAAATCCTGAGAGGAGGTGACGGGGGCACCTCATTAAATGTAGCTAAGAAAAGTAAATGTTTTGAACTTCTGATGTCAATGCTAATTTCAGACGACAAAAATACATCATTAAAAAATATTTTTTTATCATTATAATTATTGTTGAAAGGTAAAGCATTTAGATAAAAATAGAAAATGATAAAATTGGAATTTGAAAAAAAATTCTTTATTGAAGAAAGTGTTTTGCAGAATTTTTTGCGGCTTTGAGCTTTAATAACATTTGTTTTGCTATTATTCCTAATATTGGGCTTCAATCACAAATTTGTTGACCTTTATTTAACGGAATTAGTTGAATGAACAAAAATTAATTTGTGTTTCTGAAACATATTTGCAATAAATGTCAACAAAATTGAATTATAAGATACACGTCACATACAGAAAAGTGGAGATATGAAAAAAAAGAAGAAAAGAAAAGAAGAAAGAGGAATTTACTTTTTTCTCCTTTCTTTCAGTTCTGTCCCATACTTAATTTTCTTTTCAAAAAAAAAAAAAAAGTCTTGATTTCAGAAAGAAAGAAAAAATAAATAAATAAATGAACAAAAACAAGCAAATGATTTCAGCTTAAATTTTTAAACATTTGGAAAATTTCGGAATGGGCTGAAGTCCTATCAGCCCACTTCCTGAGTACGCCACTGGTGGGAGTTATTATTTTTGACATTTTGAGTAATGGTGTCAATTCCAGAAAAATGGTAGTGTTAGCCACTTTGAAAGCCAAACATCTTTTTTCCTTGAATGGTTTCAAAAAGATTTTTGAATAAAAACAATCAACTAAGGGCAAAGAAACTAGCTTAACAATATTTAAACATTTGAAGATGATGACGATGATGAACAAGAAAGCATATAATAGTCTTCTTCAAATTCCTACAATGAAACTTTTTCAGATTCTAGGTCACAAGAACAATGAATCTCGTAGTAAGTGTGTTTCTTTCAGGCTGACGAGAATTTTGGGTTGGAGTTGAACAAAGTACACGAATTCTTGGCAGTTGCACAACACAGCTTTTTAAAAATTTTATTTGCTCAACTGCAAGTTGGCTCATTTTGCTCTTAGGGCATTTGAATGATAGTTTATTATTTTATTAAATTCTAAACTTTAATATCTTGTTTCTAATTATGTAGAAAATAATTTAATCAACCTTAAATAACGTTTTGAAGCTTCTAACTAGATTAATAGCTTCTTACCAGAACTACGTTTAGTTTTCTACGTTGTTTTAGTTAGTGTTGTAAAAAGCTTTTTTTTAACCTGTTAACCGGGGAATTAGCTATTGCTCAACTCGTTTCACAATGGGGACTTTTTTTTCGCAGCGATAAGTAATATCACACCTCAAATAATAAAAGAATATCGTTTTTAACTTATGATATTTATTTATTTTGATAAAATATTTTATATTTTTAGCCATGTTTTGTAAAAAATAAAAAGTACTTAAGTCATAAATTTATTACTAATAAAAATATGTAAAACACTGAAATTCACAATAAGAATATTCAAATCAGAAAGTTATTACTAACATGTAAGATACCGTAAAATGGGGTGTATAGGAACAGCAGGGTCAATCGGAACAAAACTTCCAGACCGTACAAAGAAATTCTTCGTAAATATACTATTGGGTATTTTTCGCCATTAATTTTATTTTTAGAAAGGTAAGATCATAGGAAGTAGGAAAAAAATACTTTAGTCAATCTGGCAACGCTACTGGCTTCTAAGGAGGGCTGTACGTGGAATGCTAGAAAACATCACATTTTCATAGACTGCAAAACTTCATATGCAAGAACAAACCTTCTTATATTTTAAACCTAAGAGTGGTATGTTTCAATTATACATGTATCTGAACAACAGAATACCACATTAGAATTTACATTTTTTATAAATTGTGTCATAAAAATGAAGAATTCTGAAAAATGCCATTGGAAAAAAAATTGCGGGGTGAATCGGAACATTTTGTTCTGTTGTTCCAATTCAAACTTATTTGAAGGAAACTGTTTGAAAAATCAAGATTCTAACCCCAGTTCCTCTAATAAAGACAAGGACAAGGATTTATTACTGTTTATCCCTTCTCGTGAGCAACTAGATCTTAGAATGACAGAAAGTTGCAGATTTCATAAGATTTTTTTCTCCAGGAGACTTTTTTTTATTTAAAATACGAGGAGGAAAGTCATATAGACTTTAGATAGCAAAAGGCAAGCACACAGACAGTGATGAATAAGCGAAAAAATCTTTCAGGACAATCCCCGAAACCCAGAGATTTTAAGAAACTAAAGAAAAGGCAGAGATCATCCCAGAAGATGCTATGAAAAAACTTAAGCCAAGTCACAATTGCTAGTTTTAAGGACAAGTACATATTTGTGGACGACATGAGTGACTTCCATTCGTGTTAAATCTTTGTATTTCAATTCAAAAGCATTTCTTAAAATTACTTTTCATTTTTCATAAGTTCAAAATTATTTTGAATTTTGACAAATTATAAACGTTTACTGGTATTGAAATTATACTTTTATTTGATAGTAATTATCTGTTCTTGTTCTCCCTCATCAATATTACTCATGTTTGTGAGACCTATTACAGGTTTCTTGGAAAAAAATACAAATTTTAACATGTGTTCCGATTGACCCCTATCAGCGGGGTGATTCGGAACACCCATAATTTCCTATATATTTTAATAATAACTGTTCAAAATGTTTTGTGTTTGCTTGGAATGTCAAAAGTAAAGCAAGACCGAAGTTTTTACCCAGAAAATCAAATTGAAAAAAAATCTTTTAACTGCTTTTTTTATAATCAAAGCTGAAAAGTGTTCCGATTAACCCCATTTTACGGTACTGAAATGCAGACTAAAATGAATCCAAATTGTGGCAGCTCGAAGTATAGATCATGCAGTGCCCGTTTTCCCATTAATAGCGCTCAAGTTACAGATTACAAGAACATGAAAATTCATGACGCATCGACAATATGTTGACATATATACAGGGTGTCCACTCCAATCGTGGACCAATAGCTAATTTCTAAACTGTTAGAGATAAGCATATAGTTTATTTAGGAAAAAATCTCCAAATTACGAAAGGAATTTTGGGTCTATTCAATGTTTTTCAAAAAATCAAATTTTGAAAGAGTTACGAAATTTAAATTTTTATACAGCCCCCCAGTCCTATCAATCATATTCAGTAAAACATTCTTGACACTGTAACGTTTAAAACTAAAAAAAAATCACTGTTCTACGACAAAAATTGACCGAGTTATGACGTTTTGAAAAATCAAGATTTTGAATGATTTCGCATACGGTCCCTTAAGCGATCTCTCGATGACGTCATGAAATAATGCAAAATCTTGATTTTTCAAAACGTCATAACTCTGTCAATTTTTGTCGTAGAAGAGTGATTTTTTTTTAGTTTTAAACGTTACAGTGTCAAGAATGTTTTACTAAATATGATTGATAGGACTGGGGGGCTGTATAAAAATTTAAATTTCGTAACTCTTTCAAAATTTGATTTTTTGAAAAACATTGAATAGACCCAAAATTCCTTTCATAATTTGGAGATTTTTTCCTAAATAAACTATATGCTTATCTCTAACGGTTTAGGAATTAGCTATTGGTCCACGATTGGAGTGGACACCCTGTATAACCACTCTAAGATTTAATAGATAAGAACAATGTAGAACGTGATGCGTTCAATATATTACGATTAATTTCTATGACGAAAAATTTCGTCATGCCCATTGCTGTAGGCTTTTATGTATGACGAAATATTTCGTCATACCCAGTTAACAGGTTAATTACTTATTTGACTTGGAAGATTAGGGGCCTTTCTTTAGACCATATTGAGATATAGTAGTCATTTGAGCAGTTTTTGTAAGATGAATGTTGCGAACACTTATGTTTAAAGGTGTAGAAAAGTAATACGTTCAAGAATTTCCATTCCGCTGATTTTGATGGTTTTACCACTTTTATAAGTAATACTGAAAATAGGAAATCTTCACTTTGCTACAGTAGAAGTAATATTTCATTGCTGTTGAACTTGAAGTTATATCACAAAGAAACTGAAATTTCGATCGGAAAAACAACGTACCGTTTTATAATGTGTTTCCACGCGTTGCATACATTTAACTTCTTAGTTTCCCCATGCAATATTCTTGAGGTTCGTTTTGTGCTGTTTACCGAAAATCGATAAGACGGGAAGATTAAATGCATCAATATCTTCATTGACTGCCATCGATCGGTTACCTCCAAAGAAAACAAGAATATTAAATGCTGATCAGAAGATGTTCGAATGCATTTAGAGTGGATTTATTATGTCTTGTTTTTCGGTAGAAGAGATATAAAAGATTATTTCTTGTCGATGTGGTCTGTTTTTGGTGGTTCGCATAAGATGCTGCTGGAGTCTTTGTATTCCTGACGTACTTTACCGTTATTAGAGTCAAAATAAAGTACTATGTTCACTTATATTAATGTTAGGCGTACACTACATCGCAAAAATGTTCATGGAGTTTTGCGTGATTCTTAAAAAATGACTATTTTTTAACGTGAAAAAAGGAAAAAGCATTAAAATTAATTTTTCATCAAAACGGAAAGAAATAGTATATTTTGTGAATTGCGTTGAGAGAAATTACAGAAAAAAAAGTTTATTATGAAAACACAAGTTTTTAAACTTAGAATGAAAAACGGATTTAGTATAAGATAAATGCGGGAATTAGGTCGTACGATTTTTTTGCTGCTCTAAAACATCCCATGGTGCGCATAAAGCGGAATAAATAATGCTGTGTTGATTAGTTATTAATATATAACGTATGCATCAAGACACGAAATAAAAAAAAAATTCTAAAGCATAACACATGCTTCAAACAAGATTTATCAATGTAACTTTGTGAATTTCATCTCAAACTTCTAATATGCTTTAATGGAGAGGGTTTGTTGTGTGATGTTTCTTGATTCCAGTAAAGATTTTGTGAGCAAAATTTCTCCAGAAGCTGCCAATTTAACTACAATCTTGGGGGCACTTCAAACCAGTTTTTTTTTTTTTTTGCAATTTCAAGTTAGATGTACTGGGCTGGCATATCTTGCTACAATGTAGTACTGAAAAGTGAGTTTCAGTTCTATTAATCAACGGAGAATAGGATTGAGATGTTCCTGCTTACGTTCTGGTACTCATTATAATCCCTGCTTGAAGTTGCCAAATCCAGGGAAAGAGTTAATTGCAAGAACGCTCTTTGCATCACTAGAATATCCTCTGCAAAGTGTCTTCCAAAAATACCTCTGTTCATATTTTATCTGTCACCAAAAATGTTACCTTCAAACACGTTGTATTTCAGTAACGCAACGCATTTGATATAACTTACGTTTTTGAAGTCTGCCCGTGTTTTTACGAAATATTTACTTCTTTCAGTCCATTTTTGCAACACGAAGCAGTGTCCTGCATTTCATCGATTTAGATGTCCCTCAAATTGTTGTTGGCAAAACATCCGTTGTTCTCTTGAGACACCTAGGCTATACTTCGCAGCAACTTAACTTGTCAGTGACGTCACTACGGGCTGAGCCAATAAGAGCTCACAAGCAGTCAGCGGTCTCCTCTGATTCACCAAGTAGGCTGTGACGTTTTATCTAGCTCGTTTTTCATAGGCTAACGTCACGCTGTTGGCTCCGCCCGTAGTGACGTCACTGCCAAGCTAAATTGCTGCGAAGTGTAGCAATTTGGGTTGCGCTGCTTCACTTTTTCAACTGTACCGCAATTTGGTGTGAAGTCTGACTTCGACAGCACACACATGCCATAAGGACCCGTTTATAAGGTGGGCAACCATTCACATCATATTCACACAAAGAAAAGACAATGACAGGGGAGATAAAGTACATCGATGCTCGAGCCGGGATTCGAACCCGGAATATTCCCATCCGGGTCAGGTTTCCCCATGCCACTAGACAAGGTGTCCGGCAGCGGAACACCTGATTGACCGAATTAAAGAAAAAGAAAGCGTTTCTGTTTGGAAAAGGTCAAATTATCTTTCGGATTTAAGTGCTAGATAAGATACCAATAAACTTAAATTAGCTAAATCTGTGCTTGCATAAAGCCACATCGTACCGAATCTGAATTCTGTGGAGCAATCTTAAATCCACATAAGGTTCGTCTAACACATCCTATGTTATCTATCTACTTATATTAAAAACTGAGTATCTTTCTAACTATCTTTCTATCTTTCTTTCTATCTTTCTTTCTATCTTTCTTTCTATCTTTCTTTCTATCTTTCTATGTCACGCTTCTTTCTCCTGAACGCCAATGAACTGAAAGTCGAACCAGGTACCGATAGATAGGTAATTTTTCAGGCTTCATTAGTTTCAATCTATATGATTATACGATTTTAATTAGCGAAGATATCAATTAATATGTAGTCAAGTTTAAAGCGATTAAGCCTAATAAATGATTAAACTTCCAAGACATTTCTTACCGTTGCCATTTTGAATAAAAACGTTAATTAAATTATTGAACTGCTTAAAATTCCAAGATATTTCTTACCGTTGCCATTTTGAATTAAAACGTTAATTAAATTATTGAACTATTTAAAATTCCAAGATATTTATTTCTTTCCGTTGCGATTTTAAATTAAAACGTTAATTAAATTGAACTTTTTAAAATGAAAGAGTGTTATTTTTTTCCATTGTCATTTGGAATACGTGTTATAACAAAGTTCTAACAATTGTTTTTATTCTAATTATTAATGACATATTTTTTCTCTGGTACCATTTTGAAAATGTGTTTTTAAATAAAATTGCAATTGCTGTTTTTAGAAGGGGCTTTTTTTGGCTGCGATCCAAATATTAAAAGAACTTTTTCGTTTAGAATTTTGCAATTAATTTTACAGGAAGAAAGCGGTTTGTAAATAATTATTTTTGGAAAGGAATTTTATTTGTTACTAGCGGTACCCGCACGGCTTTGCCCGTGGTATAAAATTAAAAGTTCATTTGTAAAAAAATGATATAGCAGAAAAAATACTCTATTTTAGTTATAATTCAACTATAATTCCTTCAAAGTATGATATAAAAATTTGGTATGGACCCTACACTACTTCCTTTTACGTGTAAATTTCTTAGTAGATGCCTTAAGTGCTAAAATAGTGCTTGAAGTGAGTAAGATAACAATTCAAACATTTGCGTCCCTAGACCCTGAAACAATGCAAAAAAATGTTTTACAATGATTAATCTCCTAAATATCGCCGAGTTTAACATCATTCAGTAGATTTTTCGCAAAATATCGCCAATAGCGCCAAATTGAACCCAAAAAAAAATTTTTTGTCGCTAAATTTATTGCCAACTTGGCGATATGTCGCCAAATTGGCGTCAAACACTTGGTGACCAAAAGCTTGGCGAGATATCGCCAAGTGGTCGCGCCAATTCATATCACTTTGGTCTGCATTGAAAGCCCTGATTACCCCATAAAAGGGGTAAATCACCCCCTTGGGGACATTCGAATGCAACCCCAAAGATAGGTGCACAAAAATAAGCCAAAAGAAAAAATAAGAAAAAATTTTGTTGCTCACAGAAACCAACAGAAATCTTACCAAAGTTTAAAAGAAGAAGAAAGTTTTCTTTCCTAACTTCAAAAACAAAATAATACATTTTCCGAAATGACATACTTTATAAAGAACGTTGCAATATCGCAATAAGATAGAAGTAAATATACTGAAATAGAATTGAATGCCAAATTGTAAAAAAGCCGCCAAAAAATTAATTTTTAATATTGTCTTTCATTATTTATTAAATGCAATTATTGCTGCAAATTACAGTCCAATAATAAATAATCACATTGCAAAAGTATATTTGGAGCAATTTTTTCTTTTAAACTCAACTTATCCTAAAAATTTTAAGTATTAGTCATAGAAATTTCGTGCATTATTCTTCACAATGATAATAAAAACAATAAACATCGACAAAGATCAACCAGCAAACGATAAATTAAAAGCTAAATTCGTTCACTCAAGCCATTTGGATTGTTACAAAAACAAATACATTTTTAAAATTATTAAGGGAAAAAGAACGAAATAAAAACGTAACCATGGTAACAACATGAAAAGTTGATTTCCGTTGATAAAATAATTCATTTCATCTCTATTTTCAAACAAATTTTATTCGCGAGCAAAGCCATTTTAGAATCGTTTGGCTTGCTTTACTGAAGGTAAGCCTTGAATTTCAGGATTCTAAAAACAATTGTTACAGCTCTCCTGATGATCGTAGAAACTTCGAAAAAACGTCATTTTGTGCAGAAAATTTCAAGCTTTCGAATGACATAAGACTTGAAAATGTGTATGGAATATTTCTTCCCTATTTTATCGAATTTCTGCTAAGAATTCGAATAGAAAAAGAACGAAATGGAATTTTCGAAAAATCGCTTCGAGGTGCAAAACTACATGCTACAAACTAATTTTGTACCAAGTGGCATGAAAATCGACCGAACGGTTTTGGCGCTACGCGCGTAACAGACAGACGGAAGGAAAGACAGAAGGAAAGACAGAGAGACAAACTTTCAGCTTTATTATTAGTAGAGATTTAGGGAGAGTGCTAAGCATGCGCTACTTGACATCGTCTTTATTTTTGAGGAAGCATGTGCAAATAATTCGATTGATTCTTTGATGCAGGAAAGCTTTTTAGCGAGCCGCTTTATCGGGGAGTAGTTTATTAAACTTTTCCTTGGTACTTTAAAGGCGAGCCGCCTTGGCGGCGAGTAGTTTTTTGAAACTTTCCTCGCTACTGTAAAGGCGAGCCGCCTTGACAGCGAGTAAACTGTTTAAACTTTCCTCATTACTTTAAAGGCGAGCCGCCTTGGTGGCGAGTAGTTTTCTCAAACTGTCTTCACTACATTACAGCCCGTGCAACGCCGGGCCACGCAGCTAGTAAATAAATAAATACCTTTGTACAGAAAAGTAAAGTTAAAAATAACGACGTTTCATTGCACAAAACAAGCATCTTAAAGCATGCACGCGTTTTGGCATTTGAAGAAACACCCTTTTCACTGTATAGAAAGGGAGTTTACGTATGAAAAGACATGGAGCAAAAGCACTTTCATTACAAGTTTTGTGCTATAAAAAGTTATTTTTAATTTTTCACCCTATGTTGTTTTATAACCCATTGTCTCTAAAAATAGTGTGGTCGCTTGAAAGAAAAGCAAAAGATTGAACAGTTATATTAAAAAAAAAAAAAACGAATTTGACAAACTCTTGATTTTTAGTCACATTTACAGGAATGGTGACTCGAACAGTTTTAGTGCATAAATTCTAGGAACTTAGGCAT